>CANYLF012672916.1:0-11250 GCA_948193215.1 Bocquillonia castaneifolia
TGGGAATGGTCTTCTTGATTCTAATTTAATTAGAATAATTCAAAATTAATTAAATTCTCTCAAGACATCATATCATTGATATCAAACGCATTTTTCTATCTCCGGAGTATTGATACAATAATATGATACATTTAGAATCAACCTAAAAATTTAAAATTTGAATCTCTCAATTAACTTCAATATAAATATATATAGATATATCAACATTCGGGGCCAAAATTATTAGTCTGCATTTTATCTCACGTGTACCTTATACCATTGAAAGGATGAGGGAACAAAATAACATTGAAGCTAGGCTATGATAGCCTAGCATTGTAAGGAGCATAATCTAAAATCACTTATTGCTTGATAATGAAATTAAATTAGCACAATGTTAGGCTGCCTAAAGAGAAAGGCAGTCAGGGACCAACGTGGGCTTGAAAAGCTCATACCAAGAGCGGCAGTGCCCCTTAGTGTACCAGTGGGGATCCATCGATGGTATTGCAAAATGGTCCCCTGTAATAATGCACTTATAAGGTCAGATGCTGCAGAAATCACCTCAAAAGCCACCTTCATACAATGGAGATGAAGTACGGCAAGTGTAAACTGAGGACAAGCTAGAGCTACCCTTCTAAGGACGGCACTTCAAAAATAAAGAGTAAAGTCTAGTTGCCTTCCCATTTCATTTCACAAGAGTCCTTACATCAACAGAAGAGAACAGCCTTTACTTACATATAATGTCTCTTTAAACTTACCATCACAAGTCTAACAGTAGAAATCGGTTAGTTGATCATTAACAATCATGTGCATGGTAATGTACTAAGCACATTTTGTTTAACATCATAAATTCCTCTGTAAAATAATATTTGAGAATTTTGATGCCTTTTTTACAATTGATTATATTGAGGATTTTAAGATCCTCCTGCAATCAACAATCACTTGTTCGGAAGATAAAAGGTATTTTTCACTGTCAAGGAATGTAATACATAGGATTTGGAAGCTTGAATGAGCGAGTTGACATTGAGAAACCTAATATATCACTCCATTGGTCGCCAGAGTTCCCCAGAATTCGATATCCTTCGGTTACCATCTCACTCCTCTTTTCTGACTTGTATATGGTTGCCAGTTTCCCATGGTCATCAGAGCCTCTGCATAATGATGGTAAAGTTGGTGGTAAGAAAAAAGGCTTAGTAACTCCAAATTAACAATCGCAATTTCAACAGTTAAAAATTGTGCAGGCTTCTCCATGTTACAATTTCAACAACTGTCATGATTGAGAGAATATGGTAACAGGAACAAATGAAAACTAATAGAAAACTAACAGAAGAAAATGTCAAAATATCATCATTAAATTTACTAAAAGAGTTATCAAAGTTACCTCATTTTCATCATTTGTTCTCAATTATTCATTGTGAAATTCATGTGCAAACACAATTATCAAAACAAGTGCCTAACATGAAGGGCATTTGATATAAAATCACATGGAAAAACCAACTGCTATGAGAGTCTCTCCTATGTGGAGGGTGGAACCTTCATATCATAAATAAAAATGTCGACCTAAAGATTAAGCAATTAAATTTTGCAACTTTACCCATCACTTAATAATTTCTAGCCCAAGAAATTGCGGAAAAAGGCTAGCTTCACTAATGCCTCAAAAGTTTGAGCCTAGTTGAGTCTGTCTTCAAAAGAAGATTCATGTTCTGAGATTAGTACTGATCCAGAAACCTTAATAAATTGCTTTGGACAACATATCCCAGAAATAGGAGAACAGAAAACCCTTTTTGGCTCAGTCTCTAGTCTACTGTTACAATATGGCATTTCCATGCATATATTCTCAATAATGTTTCTGAAAATTAATACTCCCTCATCCCACAAAAGTTGCTTGATTTGACTGAGTTTTTTTGTCCCAAATTATTTGCTAAGTTTCAATTTTTTACACACAATCTTCCTAATTTACCCTTTTGAATGATACTTATGAAAATTTCAATGCATTTTTTCTTTTACCAATCAAAGGGTAAAATGGAAAAAAAACAAAAGACATTTATTGCTTTTCTTAATCTTTGTGAATTTGTCAAATTAGGCAACTAATTTAGGATGGAGGTAGTGCAACACACTCTGCTGAAAGCCATTAAGATTATTGAGACCTCTAAAAACTAACTGAATAGGGAAAATTTCAGCTAAAGCTGCTTCCACAATTGGCATGAAATGAACATCCTGAATGACCCCTCAAAATACCATGAAACCAAATTCTCCAGCATCCCCTAAAATTTTTCATCAAATATATAATCTCATGTGATTTCTTTCAGAGAAAAAAACAGTCTCAGTATGCACTTCCTAAAGTACCAGATACCAACACAAATTACACATCTCTAGATATAACGAAAATGACAACCTCTATTTTCTAAAGAAATTATTTCTATCCTAACTACAGAATACAGATGTATTCCCGCCTTTCTCTTCCAAGATACCTAATTGCTAAAGTGCACCTCTATAAGACTATCCTTTCATAACCACCTAGAAGGGCAATAGCTAGAAGCAAATGCGTTAAACAAGGTATGAAGTAATGCCAATTAGTAAGCACGAGTCATCTCTGCCAGACAGATAAACTTATGAATAATTCAAGTAAAAGAAGAGGTCATACAATCTACCTATTTTACAACACATGATATGAACACATGACAAAGAAGAGGTCATTCAATCTACCCATTTTGCCTAAGGAGGAGCAATGTGAAAGGCTCTTACTACTAAACACCAGATCATAAATCTAGTGAAAGGATATTTGAAGAATAAACACCGAATCATCTACTTCTAAAGGCAACTATTACAATGCAATATCACCACTATATAATGCTTATACTTTTCAATCATTCGCACTCAAACAGAATGCTGTAGCAAAAAAGATGTACATGATATGAATATATTTCTGACGCAAGACATCTTAATCTCTGAATTCTTGTCCTTCATCATTTAGATAAGAAATCCTAATCTATGGATATGTAAGCATTCATGTAACATTCAGTGCCATCAGGTATGTATAAGCAAAGTCAACCACAAAAGGCAATCATGATTCATAAGATACAATATGAAGTTCCATTTGGTTTCAACGGAAGAGATAAAAAAAAAAAAGGGTACAAAATTCACCTCAAAATAAGCTTGTCCCAATTCTGAAACCCAGCATTGATCAAATTGGACTCGGTAACGTCCCTTCGATCCTCACTTCGTCCTGTCAGCAAGAAAACCTTAAAGCCCAAATCTCTAACCTCCTTATAAAGTTTCAAACTTGGCTCTATAGCGGGTGCTGTAGCCTTGTCGACCCATTCATCAAATTTGGCCGAATCAAAAATCTCCAGCCTGCAAAAACAAACAAAAGGCAACCACATTTAAATTACTAACTAGTAACTACCCACCTCAATCAACTAAATCCAAACTAACATTACACGAATTAAAGTTCCAATTTTTTTATTTTCCAAATATTTATTCAACAATCAATTCAAACCGAAAAAGAGAACTTACCCATAACCATGATCAGCATAATAAGGAAGATTAGAAAGCAAAGTTTCGTCAACATCAAAAATCCAAGCATCCAAACCATCATCACTCAACTGAACATTTTTAGCATAAACAGCAGCCTCAATGGAGACCCTTTCAAGATCAACTTGATAACCTCTTCCCATAACATAGTCTTTCACATAATCAGCACATTCTTGAGGAATGGTTTTCCATGGATTCAAATTATTAGCCTCCACAGCAAATCTCCAGCTAGTACACTGTAAGTCGAGCTCATTATCATAGTCCTTCAACTGGGTGGCAGTAGGAGTAACAGTTTGGGTTTCAATTGTATTATCTGGGTATTCAAGAATCAAAGGCCTGGGTAAGAGGTGAGAGTTGAATTGTTCATTGGCGAAAACCACTGAAAATAAAAATAATAAAAGGAACAATCTTGGGAACAAATTCAACATTTTCAGAAATAAAATCATAAAATTAAAGATTTTGATTCCTGTTTTATTTACTTATATATATACAGGAAAAAAAAATCGAATCCGTTTTTTTTGGAAACCAAAAAAGGCAAGGACAAAGAAAGTGTGTAAAGTGGAAGTAATTTGCTTGGATAAGGAATCTGTTTGGTTGTGCAGCGAAGGATAAGAAGTGGAAAAGACTTTTCTTTGAAACAGTAATCTTTTTGCAGGGACTATAAAGAGAGGGAAATGGAAGGAAGGAAAGGAGTGGCGTGAGAGCAAAGCGAAGGAAAGACAGTAACAGGAACGGAACAAACAACGGGTTTTGAATATTTCCTTTTTCTTTTTTCTTTTTTCTTTTTTCAGTTTGGATTTGGAGGTTTTTAGTGTGTGTGTGGAGGGAAACCGGAAACACGGACATGACATTGAAATGGTTCAGGGCGGGTTTTTTTTTATTGAGATGATGTGGATTTGCTTACGTGGCTCTTCTTAATTGGGTGGCCTGTAATTTAATCTGTTTATCAAAATATATTCCTTTTAATATAAAGAGCACGTCGGTTCACCGACCAACTTAATTCAATTCGAGCATGCTCTGAAAGATTTTTTGAAAATAAAAATATACTAGTAATTTTTGGAGTAATTGGATGTTTTATCTTTTTTTTTAATGTGTCTCCACTTTTTAGATATAAAATCTCATAGTTATTTTTTTCTATATTTTTTCTAAAAAAAGAATTATATATAAATCTGATAGATTCTATGGTAGTGATCCACTAGTAACTTTGTGCATTAAGTAAACAAATGGTGATTTTTTTACGAAGTACAATTTACTTTTAAAAAAATAAACTACACCATAAATCACCTATTGATAATTATTTATTGAGAAAAAAACTAAGCCATAGCTCAGAAAAATAAAGAAATTAATAAGGTTTGGTGCTTCATATTTATTTTGGATTAGAAGAAAAATAATTGATATGGATGAAATTCAATTTGCATTGATAATCAAAGTCAATGGGTCAATTGGCGATGCGTATAGAAAAGTTAAAACTTGTGTTATATATATATATTTAACTTGCATTACAATAAAAAGAAAAATAATCGTGAACTGTGTTACAAATGGTAAAAAATATATACAAGTTGCTCTCACTTTTGAACGGCTATAACCTACCAACTGAATTTAAATTACAAAACCCAATAGTATACTATTCATGCTACAAATCTTTGCAAAAATTTCCTTTGGGTATTAAAAGCTGAACAATGAAGAGGGGACAAAAGGTGCCTTATCTGTTACTAGTGGACTTCCATTCCATAATTGCAGATAGAAGTGTATAATTTGGTAAAAGATTCTTATTTGGCAAAGGCAAATTGGTCATTGGTGATTTATCATTCTCTTCAAGCCATTTCTCTATTGCTTTGCGGTCGTAAGTGTATCCATCCGCAGCAACACAAGGATCAAACATTACATCCTGTGACAGCATGTTATGCCATATGAGAAAACACAGCTAAACTGCTTCAGGTATACATACCTCATGTTTATATACTAACTAGTAAATGATGACTCAAGTTGAGCAGTATATCACATTGACATACCTTAATTATCGGACAGATGAAGTGATTAGGAGGTATTCGTTGAACTCTGGAAATTGTATCGCGTGCCCTGTCAGCTACCTCCTTCAATCTCTCTAGTGTGGGAATTACTTTATCTTTCAAATCAGGTCTGTCCTTCCGGCGCATTTCTGCACAGCTTAATCCCAATAAAGCTAGTTCCTTTGTCTCTTCAAGTGGCCACTTCCCAGCCTCTGAATCTAACATCTCAGATAAACGATCCTCATCGATCGCAGTTTCCATTAGGTGTGTCAATGCTATTGCTGGTTTTGCAGTCAGCAGCTGCAAAATCACCATGCCAAAGGCATAAACATCAGATTTCGGAGAAATCAACCCACTTCTTTGATACTCGGGATCTATGTAGCAGAGTGTTCCAACTGGCCCTGTGTCCTTGTAAACAGTAATTGCAGTGGAAGCATCTGAATGAAGCATTGTTGAAAGTCCAACATCACCAATCTTGCTCACAAAGTTACCATCGAGCAAGATGTTAGCAGGTTTCAGATCCCGATGAATGATTGGCTTTGGCTTGGAATTGTGAAGAAAAAGAAGAGCTGAGGCCACTTCCCAAGCAATCCGGTACCTTTCATACCATGGGATGGCCAGTGTATTGTTCACCCTGAGTAGCCTCTCATCCAAGCTGCCATTCTCCATATACTCGTAAACAAGGCAACCCTGATCAGGGCAAGCACCAAGAAGGATAAGCAAGTGAGGATGATGAATTTTGCTCAAGACCTCCAGCTGAAATGCAAGAGAGAGTAAAAAAAAAGTATCAACTTCAATTTCAGGGTCAGATTACATCTGCTCCCACAAGATCACAAGACAGTTCTTGAAGTATAATAACATTGCAAAGAGTGGTACTGGAGAAATTGCACACATCATTGCAAGAAGAAAGTCAAGTTGTCTGGCAAAAAGTAAAATGCATTCAAAGTTCATAATAAATAAAAAATTGTAAAAAAAAAAAGAAATTCCCATTACACAAACATAAAAATATTCAGGAAGGTTGGTTGAAGGTTCGAATTTATTTCCTTCAAAGCAAATGCTAAAAACCTGAATGAGCAGAAACTATTCTTTGAGTAATTTGAGAAACGATGCCCTTGAAGACATAGGACACTTAATTACTCCAAAAGCAGTTGTAAGGATTCACATTATTAGTTTTATTATTACCATCTTTTTGTAGATAATGAAGACTTGTGCTCTCAGCTCATGAAAATTTCCATACCTCCTGCTGAAACTGCTTAGAATTAGACTTCTCCTTTGAGTGAAGGACTTTCACCGCAGCAGTTGTGTGATGCAAACTGCATCTATAGACTGTTCCATAAGCTCCCGTTCCAATTTTAAGCTTTTCTGAGAATGACGAGGTGGCAGACACAATATCTTCCCATGTGAACTTCTGGTATTGCTGTATTTGACCTGCCAGAACGTTTTCAAGCTTTTCTTTTTCTTTGGCATCACGAATGGCTTTAAGCTCGACTTCTTGTCTTTGTGAAGCTTCTCTTTCAGCACATTCTCTTATGTATTCAGCTTCCCTCATTGCAGCTTCACTCCTTTCCTTCTCTCGTCTTGCTAATTCTTCAGCTTCTTTCTCCCTTTGGTTTATTTCCTTCAGCTTTATTGCTTCCTCCAAACGACGATTATTCAAATCATTCATCTGAGAGCAAACAGCAGAGAAAAAAATGAATCTAATTGAAAAGATGAGGTACAGTATAGGCCTTAAAGCATGAAACTAGAACTGTGCTTTCAGTCAAAAAAAAGGGACTCCAAAACAGACCTTTCGAGAAGCATCAATTGCTTCACTTTGAGCAACAGCATATATTCCTCGAACATGTCTTAGTTCAATCCTCAGCTTTTCTAGCTCAAAGTTGATATTTGCCTGCACATTCATTGAAAAGAAATACAACTTCAGTGGCGGTGAACATAGATCTGATATTGACCTCCAGTGATGAACCACACTAAAAGATTTTGTCACACAGATTTGTTGCTTCATGGATAGCAACCATAATTTAGAGCCAACATTTTTCTACAGCAATATACTATGAACAAGACAAGCTTTGGACTTATGAAATACCACTTCTTCAAGGTCAATGGACTTGGCAGGTAACTCACAACTTGCAAGCGGGCATTCATGAATTTTAATGTTTACTTTACGTTGAATAAAATCTCAAAGTCATTCAAGCATACTTCATAAGCATCAGAAAAAAATTTACACACAGCACACTGCAAAATAGTTTGCAGATAACGCGAAAGCAATTAGAAAATATAAGATTTATTACTATTCCATGAATAAGTATGCATGCAGTGGCAGAAGTATTACCACCAAGTAGCATAAAGTTCCAGATGCAGATAAGAAAGCCCGAAAGAAATTCTAAAAGCTACCTGGCCGTCAGATGAAGAATACTCTGTAATCGCATCTGAAGTGGAAACTTGATCAGATGCCAATGACTGGTAATCAGTTGGAAAGCTTTTGCAACTAGAACTCCAACTTAATGCATGTACAATTTCTGAACTACTGGGATAAGAACTCGCTGCATATTTCCCTTTCTCAATGATAGAATCCAAGGACTGGCATTCTGAAGGATTGGTCTCAAAGGAATTATGAAAAGGGCCCTCATTTCCAGCTGAAAGAGCATGGATATCTAGAGACTGGCACCTTGAGTGAATGGTCTCAATAGAATTTGTTCTTGTATGAAGGCCTTGGTTTATAGTTGAAAGGGCTTGAAATCGTTGCACTGGCAAGGAAGGACAATGGAATTGAGAACCAGAAGCAACTGAGGTGGTATCTGCACATTCCAGAAAGACGAAGAGAGTTATAACTTCCAGTTACCTCCAGAATTTGGGTGCATTTATCTTCATTCATCATAAGCAGATCCAGCCCAAATCTTAAGTACAAACCTGTCTGTGAGCACAAAGTGCGACTGGATGAGCTACTAGTAGAACTAGTGACACTACTGTTACCTCTGATGCTTCCAAGTGTCTCTAGATCAGATGGACGGACAGATGTCAATTTCCCTTTTGAGACAGCATAGACTGTACAAAAATTAGGGGTGGTATCAGATATTCGCGAGCACATATCATTTCCCTTGAGTTTCCTGAAAATATTACTTGTCAATAAGAGCAAGTTGAGAATGATAATTTACATATGAGGCTCAGATCAATTTATAATCCAGTCCGCCACTTAAATGGAACATTATTACCTTGTAAGAATTTATTAGTTATTCATCCTGGTGGCAAGTATCAATAGATATTCATGAAAAATGGGTAGATATAACAGTTCAAGCATTCAACTTTTAAGAGCTGCTAGCATTATAATTAAATTTTACACCATCACTGTACCTTGTAAACATGCCACGAGATGAAGCGCCTATGACAAGTTTTTTGATATTACTCTTAGCAACTTCCTCTGCTAATGCCTTAGCCACATCTTCTGATTCGATCATGACGACATCTACTTGCACCTATTTCAAGAAAGAATGCTTTTTAGTCATAGTTTTTCAAGAATTTAAATTCTACTGCACCATCCAGAATTGAGGATGGCGAGATATGGGGGACAGAAGGAAGACCTTTCTCTGAGTACAAATGTTTTTGAAAGGTAGGAGCATTCGACTCCTCTGCCACTCCATTTCCTTCCTGTAAGCTGCTGCTACATCCTCTCGCACTTGTGATATGGGAATGGAATTTCCCACTGAAACAACTAACAGAAAAAAATCAGATGGCCATAGACAGGTGACTAATTAGATTAATTGACACTCTCTTCATCTCTCTTTTTCAACTTCGATCACTCCTGGAGTCTTTTCACAGAATATTCACATTAAAATCATCAATCATTTGATACTACCAGTACACAATCTATTCAGTGCATTCAAATCATCAATCATTTGCAAAAAGAATTAACATCAAGCAATAAATAACACAGTTTTCAATTCATTTCATTTGGGAAAATGATTCTGAAGATAATTAACGTACTTGGAGTAGGGACAGATGTAATCCTTGGGCGGACATGTAACAACCTGAAGGCAACATTCTCCTCTGGAATGAATTTCTCCAGGGCCCAATTCACCACATATTTGCTTTTCTTCTTTCCATCAATAGCAATTCCAACGGTTAAAGGCGGAATAGGGGGCAATCCAAATACTTTTTCAGCTTCAATTATTTCACTTCCTTCCATTACTCTGCAACCTCTATAACACTGATAGGTCTATGCCGCTGGGAGAAGAACCAGAGCCATTACAATTACACCAATACATCCTAAAGCAAATTACAAAGCCGGTTAGACAAAAAATTTGAATCTTTACCTGAAATAACTTATCGTATGTAATCCGTGCTGATATTAAATATATCATAGACCTACAAAAGAAACAAAAAACCAACTGTTTTCAACACAACCACAACTACAAAAGAGTCAAGATAAAGACTAAATAAAAGAAAAAAATGAAGAGAAAATAGATATATTTATCCACTACAAAAAAAAAACATACATAAAAGTCAAAAACTTGTTTGAAACCTCCACTGAAATCCTGAGAAAGGAAACCCAGATAATTTTGATGTGAGAAGACCCACAAAGACAGAATAATAAGAATTCAATTCTGATGTATATAATTCTTTCCTAAATTAAGATTGTAAATATGGAAACAAAATTGTTGTTGTAATAATACACAGTTGGATTCATGAACCCAGAAACAAATTCTCTATAATAACAAAAAAAAAAAAAAATAGAAAGTATATATTGCACCAAAAATTCTTAACTATACATGAAATTTCTTTAAAATGAAGAGCAAACTGCGAAGAATTATGATGAATATTCAACTCAAGTGTAAAGAAGTAGTTGAAAAGAGTGTACACACAAACATTACATATACAGGAATTGAGAAGCTGTTGAAGGTCTGACCTTTCAGGAATTTGTTGAGACTAGGAGAAAATAAAAATAAAAAAAAAAAAAACCCATCATTCAGATATCTTAAAATTGAAACTTTAGAAGTTGCTTATAAAATTACTCATTTCAAATAATAATAGTACTATATTATTAATAAGAAGTAGCAGATATTAAGAAATTATGACTAAGACATGGGAAGCATGGATTTTTCCTGCTACAAGTGACAACAAATGCATGTGAAACGACAAGGCACGAGGCGTTTACTCGTCTCTGACAAGGACAAAAACTCTCTTTATATTATTATTATTATTATTATTATTATTACTACTAGATCGATTCCCCGCATGGGACCTACTGCCGTTAGTACCCCTTGAGCTAATCCCTCATTGTTTTCACGCATTAAGCTCAGGAATACGTTTATTTGCTAATTTGATGGCCAGTCACAGTTCAGTAAAGATTTTAAGTGGTTTCGCTTGGACAATGCTGTGTATTTCCTTTTCACGCGGAAATTATTAAATTTTTTAATAAAAATATTTAAAGCAAATTAATTGATATTAATATAATACAATTAAAATTTTTAATTTACAATCATAAATTTATAAAAAAATGATATTGATTTTTTATTTTATGAAAAAACATATATAATCAAAAAAAAGTAATTTATTTTTAAATTTAATCAATCAATTATATTCAATTTTTTAGGATTATAAAATTAATTAAATCTCTTTTGAAATCATTATTAGTTTTATATTTTTTATTAAATTAAAAAAACTTATAAAGTTTATTAAAAGATCCAAAAAATTTACTATCCTTTTGAGCCGACCTCTCCTTAATCATAAATAAAAT
>CANYLF012673092.1:0-11594 GCA_948193215.1 Bocquillonia castaneifolia
TTGCATGCGCAACTTCCAATAAGGATAGTCACTTCCATCAAAGTAAGGTCTCAAGCTTGAAATACCTTCACCCATAGACATCTTGAAGATCTTTTACTCCCACTTAAGGTATTAATGAGCAACAAGGCTCTGATACCAACTAAAAATACCATGAGGGGGGGTGAATTGGTGCGGAATTAAAAATTTAAGAAAGAATAAAGATGAAGTAGAATGAACACAAAAGAATTTTATAGTGGTTTAGACCCAACTTGTCCTACGTCCACTCTCCCAAAGACCTCTTTGAGGTTTCACTAAACCACAATAGTGATATAAGGGATTTCAAGGCTAACCTAAACCTTTACAATGAAGATTTCAATAGGCTATCTTCAACCCTTACAATGAGTTTTACAAATAGCTAACTCACAACCAACCCTAGTGTTTCCCTAACTCACAAAGAATTGACACTAGTACAATGGATAACTAATTCACTCAACCCAAGCAACAAATACTCTAGAGTTGTAGCTACCTAAAACAAAACAAAAATTAATTACAAAGATGAGAAATGAATTTTCAAGAGTTTGGCTATCAAGGAATTAAGGTCCTTTTTTGAAGAACATTTATGAAGGGTATTTATAGCCATAATACCCACAACTAGCTGTTAGAAACAATCCCAAAGGTGTCTCTAACGTCTAGTTACTTTTACATTAAATGCACTAAAATCTATCAGATTGTTGGCGCAATAATGCTTGTCATGGGCACGATCTTCCTAACGGCTAGTTTTTCAGGATCCTCCTTGAATGTCGCGGGGTGACATCTATCATCGCGGGTGCGACATGATTATCCAGAGAATGCCTTAAAAATGGCTTTCTATTTAATTAAATCACGGGTGCGATTTAAGGTGTCGCGGGCGCGACCTTAGTGACTTTCAAAACTAGACTTTCTGTTTCTTTAATCACAGGTGCGATTTGAGTGGTCGCGGGCGAGATCTAAGCAAGCAGAACCTTAGAAGTTTTCACCAAAAGTCTTGGGCGCGATCTGCATTTCGCGGGCGGGATATGTCTTAAATCACGGGGGCGAATGTGTGATAGCGGGCGCGATATAGTGCCACGGAAGTGATTCTTTTAGTCCCGGGCTCGATTTACAGGAATGATCCAAAACTAGACTTATGCTTCATGAAAGGCAACCTACACAGTTGGAGACTTAGTTAGACAAAGATAGAAGGTTGTTAAACTCAAAATAAGATGGATTGATGCCACAAGGCTAACACATGATACCAGTCAGAAGCTATACCTTCCAAAGTTAAAGGAAACAAACCCAATTTCTGCTCGGCATTGAGAGTAGTGGTCGACATGATTGTGATGTATTGCTTTAAATGTAGCTTAGGGTCACTTGTTCCATTGAACTTAGTCACATCAGGCATCCTAAACTTAGGGGGAGTCTAGTTATGCCATAGAGACCTAAGTTATCAAAGTCAAAGTCTTGGTTCTTTCCCCTTACCATCTCTTGGAGCTTCTCCATCTTCTTAGTAAGAGCTTCAAAGGCTTCATTATCAGGATTTTTCTCACTCCCATCATTGCTACTAGTTTCCCGTTCTTCATCCCTTTCTTTCAAGGCCTTCTCGATGGCATTGTCCATTATGTCTTGCAAGGTTTTCAAAGCATCTTCAGTGAATCCAGCCATTGTGGTTGGGGAAGTTGGAGTCTTTAAAGTGTGTTGTGGTATGTTGCAAATGAGGCGTCCAGCTTGTCTTGTCCAAGGAGTACTAGGAGGATCTATATTGCTACAAAACAGAGGGTTAGCATGCTATGGCATGTGTATGCAAGGATGCATGTATGCATGTATGCATGATTACAAGCAACACATAGGGACACAAGTAGCAAACGTTAGTCAAACACATATACTACCAAGTGGTAAACCTTCCAACCTTATTTCTCCCACACCCATATTTATTTGGCAAGTCAATATTCCTAGGAATTGGCTTGGGTTGTCGCACCAACAGGGGATGCTATTACCGACGTAGCATGCACGTTTGCATACAAAGGAAGCTCTCAACATACAAACCAAACAATAAGTCATTACTATGACCTTATCCCATATCTTTATCTTAATGAACTCCCTTAATGTTCCCCTTGTTCCAGGGCCATTTTAGCGTCAGTCAAGTACAATTAGACTGACACACCAACATCCCTTTCTCAAAGGTAGTAGTTAAAGTCATTCTTCTCAATTCTAAATGACCTTATGCTGTAAGGTGGCACTAGTTAGGTACAATTTGACTAGTGTTTCCTCCATAGGCGATAATTAGGGTTTGAGTTAAAATAATAACACTAGACTCGGGCATTATAATGGCTTCATGGCTTCACATAACAAAGCAATTATTTGGTAAGTTCTAAAGGAAGTTGCTATGGTCATTACATGGCTTCGGTCAGGTTCGACTAAAAGAAGGTTCCCATAGAAGAGGAACTCCCATTAACCATCTCCCTCTTTTAAGAAAGGTTCTAGCGATGGTAGGACATTTAGCTCAGAATTTCCCATTAACTATCACTCATTAACCATAACAAATATGGTAAGCAATAGTAGGACAATTCCATCTATGAGTGGTAGTCATTGATTTCGCCTCTTATGAAGAACTCTTGTAAATCATAGGTAGCTTGACTAATGGTACCCGCGAGTTAGTGTGTTATAATGCAAGAATGAATGCAAAGGAATTAGAGTTTAGCATAATAAAAAGAGTATTGGTAATCACTTGAATCATAAGTCTGTCTGTCAAAGGTCCCCAGTGGAGTCACCAGACTGCAGACAAGGAGGTTTTACCTCAGAACCTGAGCCATGACTAGCAACTGTGGCACTGTGTGTTCAGCTGCGGGGCTGAAGTGGTAGTCGCCACCCGAACCGGCATTGGGAATGTCTTACAAGGTGTACACCCCGATTCTTCTCACGAATACGAAAGGTGCATTGACCCTAGAGATTCAAGGATCCAACTTATCAATTCCTAGCATGTGATTCTTTACCCAATACTCTTAGTATTATACCAACCTTCATTCTTTCTAACAAAGCAATAAAACACATATATAATTATAACGTACCTTTTACATACAAACATGCATTACTGAGTTTCTAATAACAAACAAGAGTTAATTTTAATAATTACCAACCATTATTAGGGTCAATTTACATGCATAAGTGATAATAAGCATATAATACATTAACACAATAATGCAACCTAGGGTTTCTATCATTTTAGGCCTAAAACAATTACCAAAAAAGCATTAATATCCAATTTCATGTAATAACACATCTAAACACCACCAAAGAAGGTTTAGAAGCTTACCTCATCACTGCATTCCACATGAAAACTACTAAATACTTATTTAAAGACTTACAGAACCACATATTTTAACAAAATAGAACCCCAGGAAGCTGAAGGAGTGGCAACGTCACACAAGGGACTAGCTTTTGGGTCCAACGCCACTTACCTATAGGTGTTTGGACCCAACGCCACTCTTGCTTGTGGCGTTGATGGCTTACTGACATGCAACATGCACGATTCAATGGAAAATGCAATTTTCAGGGTTTACTAAGCCCCAAAAATGATCAAATAGAAACGAAAACTCATAAAACACACCAAAACATATAAAAATGCATGAAACATGGCAAAACAACCTAGATGTGATCATGGCATGCATAAAAATACAAAAGATGAAAACTTTACGTGCAAGACATCAAAAGATTCAATCTTCAAACATAAAACATGCAAAAGGTGTAAACTTTATTCATAAAACAATAAAACAATATAATTTCACATGTTAATATTCAAAGAAACAAACTTTATTCATTAAAACATGCAAAGATAACAACTTTATTAATTAAAACTCAAAAGATACAACCTTTATGCATTAAAACTCAAGAAAACGTGAAAAGAACATGACTTTATACATGGAAACATAAAAGAAATGATTTTTATGCATTGTAACATAAAGGGAAAGAATTTTTATGCATGAAAAACATGTTAAAAAAATCAAATAATGCAGATCTGAAATAAAACACTAAGAATCATGCAAAGAAAACAACTTTCATTAGCTAGAGCACATGTACATGGCGTATAATGGCGTTTTAACAAAAGAAACATGCATGCACATCATTTAGACATGCAAACAGAAAATTACAGTAACAAAATAAAAGAAACAACTCATTCATGGCATGCAAATCATGAAAACATGTAAAGAAACAATGAAAAATCAAAAGAAAAGATGACTTACCTCTTAAGAAATTGGCTAGAAGCGCTTGATAACCCTTAGATCTGATTAAAGTAACTTTTATGTTGCTTCTTAATGATTAAGGATTGCTGGAGACTTGTTTCAATGGATTAGAAACTTCAAAACCACCCTTGAATGCAAGATTCAAAGAGTTTTTATGCTTGTTATGTTAAAAAGTGAATGTAGTGTTGTGTTTCTTGGCTATGAATAAGTTTAGAGTGTTGATATCAGAAATCAAACCCTAAATTCGTATGCCACTGCTGCCTCTCCCTAAAACCTAGTTTTAGGCATGTATTTATACCCGGTTTAGCTTAAAACTTAAGCTAGGATTACCATAATCAGTTTCCTAATGAAAATCAATGACTTGGGCTTTAAGCAAAGGGTATTTTGGTAAAAAAAAAGCCTACAGAGCCTTGGGATGCATGTACGACTCGTACGAGCCATTCCGAGCCGAAACAGCCCGAAAACGGGCTTTCTGCAACTGAAAATGACCTACTGGCATTGGGGGCCTAACGCCAGTCTTTCTTGTGGCATTGAGCCCAACGCCAGTCATATGAGTGGTGTTGGGTCCAACTCCACTTAAAAGAGTGGCGTTGGGCCCAATTCCACTTGAAAGAGTGGCGTTGGGCCCAATTCCACTTGAAAGAGTGGTGTTGGGCCCTTTTAAGCCTCCAAACGTCTGATTTTGTAAAAACTTAAAATTGAGAAAATGTGTAGAATGGCCTCAACTACCAACCATCAAAATTTCAAGTCATTCGGACACTCATAGAAAAAGTTAAGATGAAAACTGTTTGAAAAATACACTGTTTATACTTAAACACTGGATTTGGGGTAAAACATGCTATGCAAGCTTAGAAAATACTTAAATGGAGATAATATAATCTCTAAAAAGTAATTTCAACTCAATTCATGTAATTTAGAACATGAATGATCATCACTAGGCCTCCAAGCTGCTTCTGTATTCCTACATAAAAAATTAGGTGTTAACAGCCACACTATTGAGGAGTGAGGAATTTGCAGTATGAAATAGAGCGGCTAGTGCAGAAGGAAAAACTAAAGAAGTTTGTTGGGAATGCAGAATCTGAGCAGAAGAGAGAAAGGGAAGGGAAGAAAAAGGAGAGACATGAGCCTCGTCAGTAAAGAAGAGGATTGAAGGGAAGTTTATGGGGTCATAATAGGGGGAAACCCACTGATAGAATCACCAAGAAAAAAGCAAAGGCAGTAGGTGTTCACCTTCGACACCAACTTCCCTGAAGTATCCTTTGATCACACAGATGCCGCTCATGTGAAGGAGCCGTATAATGATGCACTAGTAATTGAAGCCATGATAGGGGAATACTGGGTGTGCAGACTGCTAGTGAATGAGGGAAGTGCAGTCAACCTGATGACTAAAAAGGCATACCTGACTATTAAAGGGGAACTAGCGGCTCTCAAGCCAGTAAAAAAGCCACTCGTTGGTTTAGGCGGCAGACCAATACAGCCTCTAGGGATAGTAGAAATGGAGATTCAATTTGGCGAGGACCCTGGCCCCACTAAGACATAAAAGGTACCTTTTAATATTGTTGGCATGGATCTGGCTTATAATGCTATATTGGGTAGACCCCTGCTATATAAAACAAGTGCCATTACAAGTATCCAGTACTTGATAATGAAAAGCCCAACCCCTAATGGGCCGGTGGTGATCAGAGGAAATCAAGAGGCATCCCAAAAGTGTTATACGGTAGCCGAAGGAGGAAAAGAGGAGTCACTCGGTATTGAGGAGATCATGAGCCCTCATATAGGAGAAAAAAGAACAAAGCCTGGTGACGCGACAAAGGAGTTTAGGATGACAAAAGCCAGAGTAAGGATTGGAGGATGAATGAAGCAGCAAACTAAAAAAGGAGTCACTGATGTTCTGATGGATAATCAGGACTTGTTCTCAACAGACCCAAGGGAGATAAAAGGTGTAGACCTGAGCATAATTACACAAAAGCTTACGGTTGACCTAAAGGCAAAGTTTGTAAGGTAGAAAAAGAGGAATTTCAGTCTAGAGAAGCAAAGAATTATAGCAGAGGAAGTGAAGAAGCTCGATTCATAGAGTCCATTCAGTATACAGACTGGTGTGCCAATATAGTGCTAGTAAAAAAGCCTAACGGTAAACACCGGATGTGTGTGGACTTTCACGGATCTCAACAAGGCTTGCCTAAAAGATAACTACCATTTGCCCTGTATAGACTAACTGGTTGATTCAACAGCAGGTCATGAGCTTTTTTCAATTGTGGATGTGGCTAACGGGTATCACAAAATGCCTATGAGCTAAGCAGATAAAAGCAAGATAGCCTTTGATACTGATGAGAGAACCTATTATTACAGAGTGATGCCGTTTGGGCTAAGGAATGCGAGTGCTACTTACCAGCGGCTAATGAATTATATGTTCCAGGGGCAGATTAGAAGAACAGTGGAGGTTTATGTAGATGATTTGATCATTAAAAGCAAGAGGGAAGAAGACCATCCAAGAGACCTTAGAGAGGTATTCAGCATTTTTAGAGAGTTCAGAATGAGGCTGAATCTAGACAAGTGTGCCTTTGGGATAAAAGTCAGAAAATTTTTAGGTTTCATAGTCTCTGAGAAGGGGATAGAGGCTAACCCGGAGAAAGTACATGCCATACTTGACATGAAGCCGCCAAAGAATGTGAAAGAAGTCCAGAAACTCAATGGCCAGATAACCGCACTTGGCAGATTTATGTCTTGCGGAGTAGTGAAATCCTTACCATTTCACCAGATCCTCAGAAACATGAAAAAGTTTGACTGGATGGAAGAATGCCAAAAAGCTTTTGAAAAGCTCAAAGATTTCTTGTCTTCACCACCAATTCTAAGCAGACCCATGCCTAGCGAGTGGCTATACTTGTACTTGGCTGCCGCTGAAGAACCAATTGCTAGTGTGTTGATCAGAAAGGAAAATGGGGAACAAAAGCCGATCTATTATGTTAGTAGAGTACTGAAAGGGTCGGAGCTCAGATCTCCGATAATAGATAAATTGGCACTGGCGGTTGTCGAGGCTTGTAAGAGGCTGAAGGCCTATTTTCATGCTCATACTATAGCTGTGAGAACAAATATTCCACTGAGAAAAGCCTTAGAGTGCCCTAAAGCATCCGAGCGGCTGGTTAACTGGTCTATCCAACTGAGGGAACACGATGTAAGATATGACCCAAGAGCCGCTCTAAAAGCATAGGACCTCACGAATTTTATGGCTGAAATGGGGGGAGATAAGGAGGAGCAGATAAATGACAGTATACCAGAGAAATGGGAGTTATACATGGATGGTGCAAGCAATGAAAAAGGTGCAGGAGCCGGAGTCCTTATAATAGGACCAGGTAAAATTCAAATCATCTATGCCCTGAAACTTATGTTTAAAGCACCTAACAACCTGCCAGAATATGAAGCCATGATCACCGGCTTGTCGCTGGCAGAAGAAGTAAAAGCAGAAAACTTGGTGGTATACAGTGACTTTCACTTGGTGGTAAACCAAGCAAATGTCAATTTCATTGTAAAAGAAATGCTAATGATAAATTATCTAGAGAAAGTGAAGAAGCTACTACAAAGGATCTCAGAAAGGGGCAGCAAGGTGGAAATTTGTGAGATCCCTAGAGAGGAGAATAAGGAGGCCGATTTGTTGGCCAAAGCAGCGGCTGAAGGGGCAAAAGTTTTCCATAAAATCCTATTAAGGAAGGAATTGGCCGGTCCAAGTGTTCAACTGGAGGAGGTCCTGAAAATAGCAGAGGTAGCTGAATGGATGAAACCCATCATTGCCTACAAAATAACATAAGAGCTGCCAGATGACAGGAAAGAGGCACAGAGGCTACAAATAATTATTTCACTTTTCATCTGTGGCACACCCGGAAACTAGTGGCCAAACAGAAAATGCCAACAGAACTCTGTTGGAAGGAATCAAGAAGCGGCTAGTTGATTTGAAAGGCAGCTGGGTAGATGAACTCTACAGTGTATTGTGGGCCTATAGAACAACTCCCAGGAAAGCTACTAGAGAATCCCCTTTTCGATTGGCCTATGGCATGGATGCAATGATCCCAGCAGAAATAACATTCCCACCCTGGCGTGTGTTAAACTATAATGAAGAAGAAAATGAAGTATCAGCAAAGGTTAATAATGATCTGTTATAGGAGATCAGAGAGCAAGCCGCTATACGGGCAGATGCATATAGACAACAAGCCGCCATATATCATGATAAAAGAGTAAGAGTCAAATACTTTAAAGTGGGAGACTTAGTCTTACGAAGAGCAGATGTGGGAAACGGTGAGGTAGGAGTAGGAAAGCTTGGAGCAAACTGGGAAAGCCCTTATGAGATAATGGAAGTACTTAGCAAAGGGGCATACAAATTGGCAAATCTTGATAGAATTGTTCTACCCAGGACCTGGAACGCCGAACTATTGAGAAAATACTATCAGTAATTGTAGTTGTGTCCCTCACAATCATTAATGAAAAAGTTCAGGTTCTAATAATTTATCTTATTTTCATCCTGCACAACACATATCAAACCACCGTAAGAGGCTTCAAACAGCCCAGGTGAAGAGGCCAAGTCCTATCAAACCGCTGTAAGAGGCTTCAAGCCCAGGCGAAGAGGCCAAGTCCTATCAAACCGCCATAAGAGGCTTCAAACAGCCCAGGCAAAGAGGCCAAGTCCTATCAAACCGCTGTAAGAGGCTTCAAACAGCCTAGGCAAAGAGACCAAGTCCTATTAAACCGCTCTGAGAAACTGTAAACAGCCAAAGTGAAAAGGGGGAGCCCTATCAACCTGCCACAAAAGGCTTCAAACAGCTAGGCAAAGAGGCTAAGTCCTACCAACAAGCTTCAGAACAGTCTTAAATAGGTTTTTTAGAAAAAAGCCCAAAAGCGGGCAATAAAACATACCAAATAACAGTTACAAAAAACTCAAAAGGTAAAATCAGAAGGAAAAAATAAAGGCACAAGAAATTACAACTCAAGAAAAAATATTCCATTTAAAGAAATAATATTGTTCAAAGAAATTACAAAGGTAACTAATCTACTACATGAATCTCAGTCTCGGGGTTTCCTCCTTGGTCGGCCTGCATGCCACCATCAGGCGCAACAGTATCGTCATCGGCCAAAGGGGAGACATCAGCTTGAATAGAGGGAACAGCAGAAGTTTCTCCTTGTTTAGAAGTAGGAGACAATATTTCTTCAGATTGGGGAGGAATTGGAGCCGGACTTTCAGCAGCAGAAGGAGACAACAGTGTATCATCATTACCTTCATCATCCTCATCGTCCTCTTCATTAAACACATCATTAGCAAAATCATCCTTTGCCCCAATTGCATTTGCACAGTTGTACCAAACCTTATTGGAAAGAGCATTAATATCAATCTTTGCAAGCCAAGGGGAGATAAATGAAACTTTACTGAGGTGGTCCAAGCTTATTCGATCCGTTTCAGGCAAATCTTGATTTAACTTCACAGCCACTCGTGCCTCCTCAACCACCCTTTTTCTGCAAGCTTTATAAAAAGTGACAAGCACTCGGCTGGTGAAAAGCTTGGTAGTCTCTTGCTCCTGAAGCCGCTCTGCAACCACTCCATCTCTCTCCAAAATAAGAGCAACATTAGATGACTCTAACTCATTTGCTTGCTCCAACTTAGATTTGAGCCGCTCCATCTCTTCATACTTATCCTAAAACTCCTCATACATCTTTCGCTGCTGCTCCAGCTCACTAGTAAGCTGAGTATTCTCTTCCTCCTTACCCTTCACCGACTCGGCAGTAGTAATAAGGGCTAAATCCTTATTTTTAACTTCATCAAGCACCTTGGCTAGATCAACATTAGCTCTATTTAAATTAGCAGTGATCATGCTACCTGATTTGAAAGCATTAGCATGAGCCACGCCAAGAGTTTCAAGATGTTGAAGAGTCTGAAACACACATCAATAGAAATAAGTAACCAATAAGCATATAACTATAAGAGAATTATTGATCAAAATACCATACTTACATAAAAACAGAGTTTACGGGTCTCTCCAAGCAGCTTCATTTATGGTATAGAGTGTAGTTTGGCCATGTCCCTTGGAAGGCAAGCTAACTCTGAAAACCGCCTTGCAACACCATCACTCTCCATGGAAATTTATTTGCGGTTAGCATGAAGCCAATCGTTTACTTGGAGGGGTGCACCAGATTCTTCGCAGAAGACCTTCCTCAAAACATATGGACGCTCAACTCCATCACTGAATACAGCAGAGCCGTCAAAGTGAGGAGGGGCAGCAGAGGAACCCCCTCTTTTAGTAGCAACAATGTCACCTAAAGAGTGTGCAAGCCACCCCTGAAATGGGCAAAAAGCAGATGGTAGTGCTGACAAGAGTAGGTACACCTGCAGAAGTGGAGGAGGTAACAGCACCAACTGTTAAAGCCACCAAGTCGCTACCACTCGCACCAAGTGATGTAACAGGGGCAATGGAAGTAGCGGCAGTAGTGCCGGTGGCTATCACATAGATAACAACTGGAGCTGATGCAAGAGTAGCTGCAGCATTAGAAGTCCTAGCTCTCTTATTTGGCCTCAGAGGAGGAGCCGTATCTAAAGACATTCCAGCAAAATGCATCATCTCTACAATTAGCAAAGAAAAGCAATAATCAATTAAAGGAAATAAAAATGAAAGAAGAGACAAATAAAATACCATATGCAATGCCGGCTTCTGCAGCTAATTCTCCTACAAGAAGCGGGTCAGCATCAGATGAGCTGGAGGAAGAGATTGGACTACCAGGATGGTCCAAGATTCAGATCCCTTTGGAAAGATTCCTAGATTTATAAGGAGACGGTGAAGGGGGAAGGATATTTTGGGCATCATCTTTATCAGCTAATAGACAAGCCATTTCAGGATCATCATCCTCAACAAGCCGATCTGAAACTACAGCTTTATCGGCTCTCTTCGAATAGTCTGTCCTAGAAGAAGATCTCTCAGCGAGATAACCAGAAACTCGCTGATCCAGACTCATACCATTCTTAAAATGGAGAGCAGTAAAAGTCTACAATTTTACCCGCTCTTTCTTTTTAAGTTTTTTACGGTTAGAAAGGACACCTACAACCTAATCACGGGGTAGAGACTGAAAAGCATTTGCATGTTGGACAATAAAAAACCTATCTTTTATACCATGAACTTTTGGGGGACTACCATCCTAGAAGCGATATATCGCACCACGTCAAGAGGTCAAAATAAACATCTCGGTAGCTTAAAGTATTGTAAAAACCTATCTACAGTCGGCTCAACACTAGCCCGCTTATGAACATGCATAAACCCTAGAAAACTACGGATCGAATTAGGGTGAAATTGGCATAGAGGAATATTTTGATGCTCCAAAATTTTCACC
>CANYLF012673564.1:0-15570 GCA_948193215.1 Bocquillonia castaneifolia
CATATAAGGGTATAATTGTCAATAATATTATAAGTCAACTAAAGGGTATAAAGGTAAAAATAATGAGTTTTTGATTTATTAATGATAATTAAATAATAATTTAAGTTTATATAAGTTATTTTATCAAATAATATTGAAAAATCAACTACTTATAATTTTCAGTAGAAATTTTAAGTCAAAAGTTTTGACTTATTATTTTAAGTGGTTTTTGACTTAATTGATTAAGTTAAGTTGACATTAAGTTGTGTTATTAAACATGACTTAATGTAAATAAGTACTGAAAATTTTAATTTAAGCAATAAGTTGGGTTATTAAACACCCCTAACTCAACTTGTTTAAACTATTCATTGGTCAAATTTGACTTGGTTGTTTTATGTTATTCATTAAAATTGATTTGAAATCGGATTATCTTTGAAATTTGGTTCAAACTAAATTCATAAAATATGTTTTAAACTTAAATTCGATTCGTTTAAACTCGTTTATAACATAATTAAGTTAAAAACATTTGTTCATTATTTTTTTACATATATTTAAAAAAAAACATGTAACTAATAATATAAAAATAATCAACACATTTTTAACAAGGTTTGGCATCGGAAAAAACCTAGCCGTCTTTCTCTCTTTTTTTTTCTGAAAAACATCAAAAGACTTATTTTTTTCGGCCCTTATCGATTTCCTCACCGGTGATAAACCTCTTTTATCATGGTTTTTCTTTATAGTTTTCTTTATATTTAATAAACCAGGTGTTGTCACCCTTTTTAAGGGTTTTAGTCTCTTTTACTAAGAGTTCTTTTGTTCTGCTTTTACCAGAGTTTGTTTCTCCTTTTTGTGAGAGTTCTTATCTGTTAGCCCTGATATTTCACTAATGATTTTGATGATGTAAAACATTAAGTTATTCACTAATATGTTTGTTAAGTATTTTTCAGGTATCACAATATAAAAGGATGTATATTTTGATCGGATGAAGTAAACTTTTTGTACAAGTCACAATTTTTATCTTAGTCGAGTGAACATGAATTAACCTTATTAAAACGCTTGGTGTTTTAGTTTATGTGGATAGGTTCAAGTGTAAACCATATTAAAACACTTGGGTTAATTGTCTAATTAGGTGAATAGGTTCAAGTGTAAATCTCAATAAAACACTTGGGTTAATTGGTGATAGTTTGGAGGAAAAAGATAAAATATGTCATAAGCTAATTAAACATACAACTTATGCACAATGGACATGGTATAATGAAAGTTTAGGGCTTAAGAAAAACTAAATGTGCAGAGTCAATTTTGGATGGGCTGAATTAAATGAATTAACTGCACTAATTGGGCAATAATCATATTATAAATTATATATGAATTGAAAGCCCAATATGTCTAGTATTCAGAAAAAATTTTATTTGAATTTTTGGAGTTGAAAAATTAAAGATATGAATTTTTGAGTGATTTATGGTCATGCTGTCGGACAAGGGACTGAACACATGGGTTGTATTTAAACTTGTGCCAAAAATTGTAGAAAATTCATTTGAATGTGAAATTTGGTGAGATTGTAGCTCTGAAAGTCTGCTTTTCAATGCAAAAGACGGTAGAGCATTTTAAATTTTCTACAAGGAGATATTCTTGTTTGAATACAGACTACTCCAGCTGCAAGTCACGTGCTTTAGGTGTTCATTGTTTGAATTATTGCAAAAAATCTACAAATCTCCAGAAAATGAGCCATATGTTGCTGAAAAAGGTATGGATGTCTAGTTTCTAACAAAAAAATGAATCACAATTTTTCAATGAGTGTAGCTGGAGATATTGAATTTTAAAGGATACATGCTACATTTGTCAAGCAAGCTGGCAGCCTTGAAGAATGGAGCCTCACCAATCAAGTTTGAATTTCTTGGTTGATTATGAACGGCCACTTCAAATTTTCTGCGTATAAAAGGAGGTATTTTAGGCATCAAAACATACACAAGAGCTTGAAGAATGAATAGCAATTAAGAGTCACAATATTCATAAGTTATTTGAGAGTTTATGTTGTAACTGTGAGAAAAAACTTTCATTCCTCTTCTTCTTATAACTTTCACTTTGTTTTTGTATTGTGTGAGAGACACTAAAACACAAGGAAATGTTTAAGTGTGTACCTTGAAAACACTTGAGTTTTGGGTTTTGAGTGTAAGCTATAAAAACACTTGAGTTCGGTTTGTGAGTTAGCCTTAGAAAACTCATTTGTAAAGGTTGAAGATAGCCTTAGAAATCTTCATTGTAAAGGTAGTGAGATGGCCTTGTAAATCTCACATTGTAAAGGTTGGAGATAGCCTTGAAATCTTGAAATCTCCATTGTTTTCTATTTGTGATTAGTGGAACCCCAAAGAGTGTCTTTGGGAGAAGTGGACGTAGGTCAAGTTGGGACCGAACCACTATAAATCACATGTTTGACTCTCTATTCCTTACTCTCTTTACATTTTCATATTGATTTGTGCTTTATTGAATTTAGTTGCTTTAGTTACTTGTTTTATTTGTTTGCTTGATTATTATTTGTTTTGTTTTTCAATTAGTTTGATTGCTATCGCATTTAACTAATTGAATTGCTTCCGCTATTTGATTGAAAGTTTTAATTAAGCATTTAAGCTTTTTTTCTATTCCGCACCAATTCACCCCCCTATTGGTTATTTCATTATCTAATATATTAATTGATTCGAGTAGTCTTTTACGCTAAATACCATTATGATGAAGATCTCCCCTGTTAAAAAAGATGCAAAGTCATTGAAGATTTTGCATGACGAGATTTAAGAAGTCATGATTTAGGATTGCAAAAGTGTGTTGATTTGTAAATGTCATATGGGTTTTTATGAATAAAATATTATTGAGTTCTTTCTAAAAAAGGAACAAAAAAAAAAACTACTACTAGTGTTCATTTAGGCCCTATTTAGTTTAGCCGTGAAAAGGTCGTCTTTAAGCTTTTATTTTTTCACAGTTGAAAATAGGTGTTTTGTAAAGACCAAAAAAACTCCTAGCGGTTAAAAAAACTTAAAGCTAGTTTTCACTTTTCTAGAGAGTTGTTCTAAAATTTTAAAGTTGAAAATCTCAACTTTTAAATTCATAATAGTAGCTTTTATAATTAATGTATGTAAAATTTACATTTATACTCCCAAATAATAATTTTAAAATGTTTTATAATATGATCATATATATTTTTTGTCATTATTAAATTTTCAATATATTAAAAAATATATTTTGTTTAATAAAATTTTATATGTATGCTATAAATATTATTATTATTAAAAATAAGTTAATTTAAAGTATATAAATATCATTGTCAGTTATTTTATAAATTCGCCGCTGATAGAATCGTTGAATTACCAAACACTCATCATAAATTTTGATAGTTGATTATTGACTGTTGATTTTTGACATATGATAGCTATCTTTTCACAACTATCTTTTCACCGCTAAAATCTAACCGCTGCCGTTAAACCAAACAGACCATTAATTATTTATTTTACTCTTTTTACCCGCATTTGGCATATTTTATAAAAGTGGCCCATTTTATTGACATGGTCTATCATTTAGGATTGAGAAAAAAAAACCAGTATAAAATCAAACTAAAACCGATCAACCGAAATTGAAAAATATGGTTAAGCGAACTTATAGGTTAGGTTTAAGTTTTTAGTTTTAAAAACCAACTGTTAATTGAACCGAAAAAATCTAAAACATTAATTATATATATATTTTGATGTATATTATACATGAAAACACTATGAATTAATTATTATTTTTATGTAATTATTTATATTTTAATCATTAATTACTATCATTGTATATGCTTAATAACCAAAAAATACCCAAACTTTTCAACTTTTGACCATTATATCATGATTCATGAACTTTTAGTAATTATGCACTGACGAACACACGTTGGAGCCAATGCCCCCGCCGAAATTTTACAACTTGTTACAAAAATCCTCATTTGAAAATATTTAGACAATTAAGAATATAATTATAGCTTGAATTTCTCCAAACTAATTGCACTCTCTTTTTCTTTTTATTAATTTTTACAATTAAGATCAATTTTTTTATTGTTAATTAAGTTATATTGATCTTAAAATTACTACAATAACACTAGAAAGAGTTTTTTTTATATAAATATTGTTCAAAATTTATCACATATAATAAATGTGATGAATTTTTTAAATAATCATTTTGATAACTTACTTTAAAAATGAGATGTTAACAAATATTTGTAATGAAAAAATTATTTAAATATTTTAAAAATGAAGAATAAAAAAAATATTAGAATGTTACGGTTATATTCATTTATGAATGTTTACAAAATTGTCGTAACAAATATAAAATTTAATTTTATAAATGATATGTTTCTTCTAAATTGTTTTTTTAATTGGACCCCCTAAATAAAATTTCTGCATCTGTCATTGTAATTACGTAATAAATGTTAATTTATCAATATTTTTTCAAAAACACTCTGCGATCATTTTTTCAGTAAAAAAATCACTTAACTTGTCAAAATAATTTTTTTACTTTTTAAAGACAAACGACTTAGAATATCACATATAAGTTATGTAAAAGAACTAAAATACATTGGTTTATTTCAAATTATGTATTTTAATTTAGATAATAAATTAAACATATATATTTTTTTAAAAATAAAAATAGCGTATCTTGACTCTTACAGTTGATGCAATATTCAACTTATTAATTTATTTTTTTATTGAAAAAATTGCTATAATAAATTATACGATTATTTTTTAACATGTTAAAGTGAACATAGAGTACCTTTGAAAAAGAATTGACTGGTAGATAATATTTATTATGTAATTATTGAAATTTGTGATATAATTATTTTTTTAGAACATTGTGACATAATTGTTAAAGGTTGAAAATTTAAGATTTTTTTTTTGATAATTAGACCTTTTTTATATTTAAAATAGTTAGTACATTACATTATCAACATAAAATATAATAATGTTGTTAAAAAAATAAAATATAATAATATATATAATAATAATTATATAAATATATTTATATGCGTGATAATAATAAAAATAGGAGACAGAAAAAATCATGATTAAAAATTGAACTGATGATCAGTTAATTGATATATCGAGTTGGGTACCAAAATTGCTCATCGGTTGATCGTGGGGGATAGCAACCTATCTTGGAGCCCCAAACTCAGAGACGACCCGGTAACAAACCGCACCCGCCCTGGCTAAACGACTTGCTGACTTAAATCCAAAACCTCCCAAAACAGAATTCCTGATTGCAACAACAATCCATATCCTTTTTGTATTGCCACGAGGACAATGGGTCACCCAGAATGGAAGATCCGGGACGCTGAGGTGATGTCTTGATGACCCATGTGAGGAGAGGTTGAGTTGGGTACTGAGAGTGAGCGGGTTTGGGTTCCATGATTTGCTGATTGAGGTTCCGGTAATCCGGTTCACTAGTGTAGCTGTATGATATGGAAGAAAAGAAGAGATATTGATGAGGAGGTTTTGTTTAGTTATATATAAGAAGGGAAGTGAGCAGCTTTTGAGATGTGAGTCCATTAAATATGTGCAGCTTATTATTATTATTTTTTTTTGTGTCCTTCTATTCAGTATTATTATTATTAATTTAGGCTCATATGATATGGAGATGAATATATATGCTTGTGCATTTGCATTTGCATACTGCTAGTACTTCTGTTGTGTGTGTTTAAATATGGTTTTCTGTTTTCGTTTCAGGTGAGCCATTCTCTCACTGCCAGATCATTGGGATTCCATTAGACCCCCTTCTGTTTTCTCATTGGCTTGATGGTATAGATAATACGGAAATGTGTAGTCTTTGTGTAGTTCATGTCAAAAAAGCTTTTCATTGATCAATCAACTTGTTTTATCTTCATTTGCTGCTTCCTTTCCATTTGAGATACGGACTTTCATTTCCATGAATTAGATTTTGAGAAGGTTTTCTTAAGTTTTTTATTCTATTTTTCGGGTTCAACATGATTGGAGAACTGTCATTTTAAAATTTGAATGAGTTCGGTTTCCTCATAGTA
Organism: Bocquillonia castaneifolia; assembly: GCA_948193215.1. Taxonomy (NCBI): domain Eukaryota; kingdom Viridiplantae; phylum Streptophyta; class Magnoliopsida; order Malpighiales; family Euphorbiaceae; genus Bocquillonia; species Bocquillonia castaneifolia. The sequence goes on from CANYLF012673564.1 coordinate 6,029, forward strand.
GTTTTTTGAATACAATTATGAATGACTCTGATGTTGCAATAAGAAAGAATTGTGGTAGTTTCATTGATTTGGTTAGAAGCTAAGCTATGGCAGCTGCATGATTATCCTAGAGTGTATCTTTGTCCCCAGTCCCATAAAACTTAAGAGCTGTTAACTATAACGTCGAATCAACAACAGCGTGTCAAATGAGCATTTATAAACTTTGTTTCCCAGGAGTTGGAAGGGCATCTGTATCTCTGTCTCAATGTTTGTTTGCTTTTAATTCTCTCTTCTTAAGAGAATTGCATAAATATTGAGGATATATATACAATTGACATTTGTTTGGGAGGGAGCAAGTAATATGCTAGCTATATGATGACTAATCTAAAATGATAATCATATAAAATCAGATTTAATATTGCATATAAAGATACTATAATAGTTATTATTATGAAAATCCTGTACTAATTATCTCAATGAACGCAATAGGCAGTGATGTGATGTTAACACTGTTCTGTAACTATGATATACACATTTGATACATGCATCTGAGAACTTTAACCAGAATGTGTGATACGTTTAGCATCAGATACTAATTTTTGTGCATCATCACACATGGTAGGGTTCTTTTTGATACTTTTCAAGTACTTGTATCTTCATCAATTGTGCAATCCTGCAGGCTGTTGATCTCGGAGGATTGCTGGTGCTCGTATGTCTTCACAATTCAATAATCCACCATTTAATTCCATGATCCAGACAGCTCCACTTCAGGTTAAAGAATTACAATTACCTTATAACAATTGGCTTATACAGATAGTACCTCAATTAATTCAGTGGGAGGATTTGAACGTGGAATAGGCTGTCATATAAAATCCTGTTTTTGCTGAGGTTGCTTCAAAATTTCTAAGGGACCTTAATCTTCCAACAGATAGATGAAATAGTCGCTCGTACTACTATCTATCTTGCATTTTAATGAGGCAAAAAATGTTATTTTGTGTCTTTGGTTACATCAGATTCAAATGAATTGAAACCCTTTTGCTGTCATGTGTGTGTTACGAAAGGCGAGGCACATTCATTTAAAGGGTACATATAGGCCATAGTTCCCCATGTGTCGCGCATGGTTTGATACTTTGTTTGTGTCAAGTGCCTACTGTTTAAATGTAATAGTGCAGTACAAATGGAAAGTTAAGTGGAGAATGCCATTGAAATCTTGACCGTCATGATATGAAAAGGAAGTGCAAACTGTAGAAACAGTGTGGCATGATAGCATCTTATACCTTTTTTTTTTTAACTAATCCTCTTCTTTAAGTTGTGCATGTTTTAAAGCTCAATGATAACACAAGATTCCATTTAAGTCTTGGAATAGGGTGTGATGAACACAAAATGAAAGGGACAACAATGAATAGTCTTCAAGATAAATCCTTAGAATCACCAATGGTCTTGAAGATAACTATCCTTAGAATCCCAAGCTGAAGCTTGGGAAGGTTTCTAGATTGAGCTAAGGTAGATTTGATTATACTGTAGCTCCATGGTTTAGATGAGTAACGACGAAAGCAGAATTATTAACTTGCTTCATGTGGGTTCCAAAATTTTGCATCCATTTCCACTGGAGTAGCAAAGGGTTGATGTTTTGATGCATGTTTCTAAGAGTTTAACAGCCTCGAGCTAACTTTCAATTCCAAGTTTTTGGGTGTAAGTTTGGTCTCACCTGATTTAGTAGTGTGATTTGGTAACATTGTAGTGTAGAAAACTTGAGATTTTAGGCTTATATCAGGAGCGAAAGTTCCCTTCTGGTTGAAACATTAAGGGGCCATTTGGTTTGAACTCGGGAATCGGAATCGGAATGGGAATGGGAATGGAGAGGAATGGGAAAGGGAATGAAAACTTTAATAAGTTGTTTGGTTTACTAAAAAGTAGGAAATGGAATGAAAATTTTATAATAATATTTTTAATTATTTATAATATTAAAATATTTTATTTTTATTATTTTTATCATTTTATATGTTTCATTTGTGAAATATAAATATTACATGTAAATTTTCACAATTAATAATGGTTTAGCTTGATTACTATGGGAATGAAAAATCCATTCCTTAGGGGGTAGGGGGAATGGGTGATTCCCATTAAGGGAGTTATCCCATTTCTATTTCCCCATCAATTTAGCTCAATCAAACATCAAGAATGGGAATCATCCATCCCCATTCCGATTTCCTCCTCATTTTTAAGCATACCAAATGGCCCCATAGTTTGTTGGGTTTTTGCTAATGTTGCAGTGTTTCAAACTTCCAAAAAAAATCTTACTTTAAAGGTTTTGGTAACCAAATAAATCTGAACAAACATTCTTGATCTTATTACTCGTGTTTGATTTTGACAAAGTGCTTTTCTATGTCTGTGCGTTCTTTAATTGTTTTGGTGTGTTTACATGACAGGTTTCCCTTCTGGCCTTATGTCAAGGGTGTGATGACTGTTTTGTTGGTGATACCTTATTTTGGGGGTGCTTCTTATGTCTACAATAGCTTTGTGAGGAAATATCCAATTGGAAGCTCGCAGATATTCTTTCTGATATGGAACATTTTCTTTATCCCAATGAGAGAATGTCTCCCATTTGTCAGTTCGTTATTTCAAAGGAGGAAATGTTTATCAATCAGTGAGACAGATGAAAATGGAATTGTGGATGGACAAGGAATATTGGATAAACCCATCATTTTCCAGCAGGTATGGCTTTAAGCTACTGCTTATATTTATTGATTTTGAGCAAGCCTGTAATTTTTGGAAGGTACAAACACTGGGAATCCTTGCCCCAGCCTGTTAAGACGTTTTCTCTGTTACTTGTTATAGGCCCTAGTTTGACATTTAGTTATGGGACAATTAGACCTGCTCTTTGTGTTTTTCTACCTTTGTGACCTATGGTTACTTTGCTAAAATAAGGGCTCAATTTGACAGAATTCTTCAATCCCCATTTCTTAAGGAACTCAGGCTTTTTCTTAGAAAATGCAGCTTGATTTCATTTCATAAACTTCTAGATTTAAATAGAACAGTAGAATAACCGACTCTTGATAGAGAACTTCTTACATCCACTAGCATATTTATAGGAAGCACTTTTGACTACTTCCTACATCCACTACTTGCATATTTATGGAATTCTATGGTTACTTTGCACTTTTGTTTACTTTGTTTTTCTAACCATCGGATGAAGTGTTAATTTCCCATCCAACGATGATAAAGTGACAAAGTAAACTTTACTTTGTAAAAAGCAAAGTAATCATAGAATGCACCACTGAATGAAAGTCCTAACTCCTAAGATTAAGGACCATAACATACTAGTTCCTAAAGAGGCTGTTTCTAGTTCCCAAATGTTGTTACTCTCTGTTTCACCCTTGCTTTATACGAAAATGAAATCTATTAGCTGTCTTATCCATAAGACAAACTTAAAATGGTCTTCTTGTGCCTCCTTAACTTATTGGATTCTTCTGTGACCTTTTTTTTCAATTCTTTTCTTTTTTTTGAATCAATTATGTACAGTAAATACTGGGCTGTTGGAGGACATAACCATGTTTTGAATTTATGTTTCTATTTGACAGGGGTTCTTTAAGCCTGACGATGACAAACCAGAGAGGGACCATACGCCTCTTATGCCCAAGTGTGTCCAAAATGAGTGGAGCTGTGCCCTTTGTCTGTTCAGCACTACCAGTGAAAAATGTTTGAAGAAACATCTTGGAGGAAGGAAGCACAAGGCCAAGCAAGAAGTACAAGCTAAAGAATTAGCATTGAAGTTAACATATGATTCTTCTCTTATGGTAAACAGAGTCAACGGTATGGTTTTGCTTGGGAACCTAGTGAAACTTGAAAACTGGAGAGGCCTTATAAGCCCGGTTACAAGACCAATTAGATGGTGCAGATGGACAATGCCAGATGCCGGGTGGATTAAATTAAATACTGATGGATCTATAGATCGAGAAAATGCTTGTTTTGGTGGTTTGCTACGTGATCATACAGGTACTGCCATTTGTGCTTTTGTCTCTAAAGCTGCTCTACGTGATATTTTCTTAGTTGAATTATGGGCTATATGGAGAGGTCTTGTTCTTGCCCTAGGTCTTGGAGTAAAAGCAGTATGGGTTGAATCTGATTCAATGAGTGCTGTAAAAACCATTAACAAAGAGCAGTCTCACAGTGGAAAAGCCGATGAATGCTTGAAGCACATTTGGATTCTTTTAAAGAAATTTGACGATTATAGAATATCTCATGCTTTGCGTGAAAGTAACAAAGCAGCTGATTTTCTTTCAAAGATGGTACTCCAGAGAAGTGATGTAGTTTTAAGGCCTGTACATTTTCCTAAAATGCTTAAAAAAATTATCAGGGATGATGCTGAAGGAAGGATATACTGTAGGCGATAGTCTTCAGATTGCAACACTAAATTAACATGAATAGGGAAAAGCTGTCAAGAACGATAGGTGTAAATACATGACATGGATCCAATTAAGGTATATTTGGAAGTTGGAGTAGGGTTTTAGGCTTTGCATTGCTGCAAATGGAAGAGATTGATTTGTAAGAGGTGAAGTATTTTAGTTTTTCACTCTGCCTACTGATATGCTGGTTCTTGCACGAACCTGATCACCTGTTTCGAGATACTTTTAGTTTAAGATAGGTGTTTAGGAAGTCATGATACTGAAAAATTTCTTCTTCTGTATATGATATTGCACTTGCAGATGCAATGTTAGACCGGACTGGCTTCAAATATATATATGTGTGTGTGTGTATTTCTTCTTCTTTTTTTCTCTTTTTTCCTTAACGTAGCTTTCTTGAACCTATGAAGAGAAGGAACATAATGTAGTTGTATGAGAAAGGGGCAGCTCATTAGACCTTTTATGTCTAATCACTTTCTCAAAATTCTATTGTTTATCTCTAGTTTAATCAGTTGTACGAGGAACATTACCAATTGTTTCGCCAGCAGGCTTGGCAATCAGTTTTTCTAAATTCTATTGCTCATGCCTAGTTTAATTCTCTTAAAAATTTCTATTGCCATCTCTAGTTTAATCAGTTGTGTATATTGAGTATTTTCCATGAATTTGGCCTAATGGCTGGAATACTCGAATTATAAAAAAAAGACACAACAAACTTTTAGAAAAACTCGTTGAAACAACATCATTGAAATTTGAAACCAACATTAACCTTATAAGTTACAACCATTATTTTCTTGTTTAGAAAGGATTTATATAGATCTCTCTCAAAAGATCTTGTTCCATCCTTCATGGACGAAAGATGAATGTGATCTTTCTATTTGGGCTATAAATGCTAATCCAAAGGCCCAACAAGAACCTGACCCAACTGCCTAATTAGACAGGATTTTTTTGTTTGGGCCTAATTAGACAGAATTGACTTGCACTAGCTTGACCTAAAGCAAGCAAGGCAAAGGTAATAAATCAACGGTCCCTTAAAAATTACAAAAACAAAACAAAGGCTCTCATCATTTCACTGATTTCACCTTCACAATAGATAACATCAGCAAGCAACAACATCAATACAAAACCCGCTCCAAAATTCAAAATTCAACACACACAAACAAACAAATCCTCAAAAACCTCCAAATCATAATCTCTCTCTTTTTTTTTCTCCAAAGTTTCTTTAATTCTTGAATGGAACACACAAACTCAATTAACAACCAACAACAAGAAGAAGACTTAATTGATTCAATACTCTGCGTTTCAGGCTCCAAACTCATCCAATCAGGTCTAATTATATCCAATTTTTTCACAGGTAAGATTTAAAAAACGCTGCGTTTCGTTTTTTTTCTTTTTTCCTTGGAGTGAATTATCAATCAAGAATTAAATATGTGTGTTTCTTGAATGAAACAGAGAATGAGAGTGGTGAGTTTTTGAAATTTATAAATGCGGGAGGCGAGGGTATAAATGGAAAAGAAAATAATTTGGATATACAAGAAGATACATATTTTCAAGGAGGAGATGTTTTAAGAACGGAAGAAAGTATAATCAACGGTGGTGATTTACCTCTCATTTACCAAACAGCCAGATATGGTAATTTCAGTTACCGATTTACTGATTTACCTAATAGTGGAGATTACTTTGTTGATCTTCACTTTGCAGAAATAGTTAACACCAATGGTCCTAAAGGAATTAGAGTCTTTAATGTCTTTATTCAAGAAGAGAAGGTACCTGATCATAATTAATTTTGTTTCTTTTTGTAATTTTCCTGATTTTTCTTACTGAGGTTTAAAATATAATTCAATTAATTGGTAAAAATGAAATTGTATAATGTCAGGTTTTATCTGAGGTGGACATATATTCAGTTGTTGGAGCAAACAAACCCTTGCAAGTGGTGAATGTCAGGGTTTCTGTTGGAGAAGATAGGGTAATTTTGATCAGGTTTGAGGGTATTCTTGGAAGTCCAATTGTTAGTGGGATTTGTATAAAGCAATTACCACCTCAATCATTACCTAGTAATGTTTTTCTGTTCTTGTTATTTTTAATTATGTTAAAAAAAATGTGCAAATTGTGAGCTTTATTTTTTCTTATAATGTGTTATTTTTAATTTGGTAATGTAGCATCCGCGGACAATCATGAGCATGTTATATGTAATAACTGTGCTGCTGAAGTAAAGATTTTTCCCTCTCAGGTTAGATTTTTGAGAATTGTTTTGAAAATGTAGGAAGTCGTTTGAATATATTTGGAAAATTGATAAATTGATGATATGCTATATGTAGAAACAAGGCCTGACAATGAAATGCATATCCAAATATGAGAAGAAGATAGAAGAGCTGAACAGGCTGTGTCAACTCAAGGCAGATGAATGCTACGAGGCTTGGATGTCATTGACAACTGTAAATCACCAGTTAGAGAAGGCTAGAATGGAAATTGATAATCGATTCTTTCAGAATATGTGTTTAGGTGAGGTATTTAATCCAATTAGGGTTTTGAGATTTTTAATTTGGAAGATAGAATTGTTAAAAGTTAAAACTAATTTATGACTACTTTTTGTTTAGATCAAGAACTGAAAAAGAAATCAGTGGAACTAAGGGAGATTTCTGGTCGATATGAATGTGATAAGATAATGTGGTCTGGAGCCATTGATAAATTAGAAAAGAAAGCAAAGGTAAATTACCCTGTGCGAGATTTTCTGAAAATCCTTTCGCTAAGCATGTTTTATTGCTCATTTTGATAGATTGATAGTAATAGTTCCTTTTAATGCATGAATAGATGATGAAGATAGAACAATCTCAGCTCTCTCTTGAAGCTCATGAGTGTGCCAGTTCAATTTCTGATCTAAATAAGATGGTATCTGCAGTCCAATCATTAGGTATGATTACATCAAAGCATTATTTGTCTCTTAATCTTTTATACTATTTTGGTTTCTTAGTAGTTGATCTTGCATGTTAACCTTTATCTGATTTATAGTTGATCAGCATGACGATCTCAAGTTGAAGTTTGATGAAGAGCAGGCAACAAGGAAGAAGCTTTTTAATGAAGTTCAGGAAGCAAAAGGTATAGTTAATGCTTCATAATTTGACACTCCAAGTTGAGGTTTGTCAACCTAAGCTTTTCTTATATGCTTCATTGTAATTCAGGAAATATCAGGGTGTTCTGTCGGTGCCGTCCACTAAGTAAGGAGGAGGTGTCCGATGGGTGTCAAATGGTGGTAGATTTTGGTGCGGCCAAGGATGGGGATCTTGGGATAGTGACAAGTAGTTCCACAAGGAAGATCTTCAAATTTGATCGAGTTTTCACTCCCAGGGATGATCAAGGCAAGCAATGCTGCACCAGTACAATAAATACCTTTTTTTGATTAGAAACATCCAGAGACACATAGGCTTTGCCTGATCATTTTAAGCTTTGTTTTCATGGTGCATATCAGTGATACCACATTATGTATTTCATAGTTTACATGTATTTCCACCTTTCATAGCTAGTCCTGAATATCTGAACATTGAGAACTTCTCGAAATGTCCCCCAGTTCAAGTAATTGGTCATCCATTTGGTGAAAATAGTTGGTCAAAACCTCGAAGAATTCAAAGCAAATGCAATATTATCAAATCTAATTTTTCTCCAGGTGACACAATTTTAACTTCATTTTTTTTTCTATTGGAACAGTTGATGTATTTATAGATGTTTCGCCTATGGTAATCTCAGTATTAGATGGATACAATGTATGTATATTTGCATATGGACAAACTGGGACTGGAAAAACTTTTACTATGGAAGGCACAGAGGGAAACCGAGGAGTTAATTACCAGACTTTGCAAAGCTTATTCAGAATTGCGGATGAAAGGAAAGAAACTATTAAGTATGACATTTCTGTGAGTGTCCTTGAAGTTTATAATGAGCAAATCAGAGACTTGCTAGCCACCTCACCAACTTCAAAGAGGTGAAGACCATCTTGCACATTCCATTCAATTTCTCAGAAACTTCTACTTGTTATATTCTCATTGATAGTCTAGCCATTTTTCTTCTAAACTTGCAAATACTAATATCTTATGTTTCATCCTCAAAACCATTGATTTTTGGATGAATTATTCTTTCTTATTACCGGCTTTTAGGTTGGAAATAAAGCAACTTTCTGAAGGAGTTCATCATATTCCAGGGCTAGTTGAAGCAAAAGTTGGCAATATTAAGGAGGTCTGGGATGTTTTGCAGGCTGGAAGCAATGCAAGGGCTGTAGGATCAAACAATGTAAACGAGCATAGTAGCCGATCTCATTGGTTAGTGCCAATCTGAACTTAGCACTTCTCATGCTGAAGCTGTTACACTATTTTCTCAATTTTAGTTTAGTGATGAATGTAATCGATTTGCATTAATGTTGAACTCTTATTTGTTCATTGCTTTATGTTGCAACTTACAACTAAACTTTTGAACTTATGCGTGCTATATCTGTGAACCATATATTTCCAATATTCTCAGCATGCTTTGCACATTGGTGAGAGCAAAGTCTTTGATAAATGGTGAGTGCACCAAGAGCAAGTTGTGGCTTGTAGATTTGGCAGGCAGTGAGAGGCTAGCAAAAACTGAGGTGCAAGGGGAACGGCTTAAGGAAGCTCAAAATATTAACAGATCACTTTCAGCTCTGGGTGATGTAATTTCTGCTTTGGCAACTAAGAGCAGCCATATTCCTTACAGGTTCTATTTGAATCTCTCTCTGAAATTTTTAGGCATAACTTGCTAATGAGCTCATCTAACTTTCAATTGCCTTTTTCAGGAATTCAAAGCTCACACATTTACTTCAGGATTCATTAGGTTAGTAGCTAGATAAGACCCAGAGCAGATGGGAAACTTTTGTCTTTGACAAAGCATTAAAATTTCAAAATATATTTGAATATAGAATAAATTTAACTTCGATACTGGAAAGAGTCATCTTGAATGAAATGAGTAAAACAATGGAAGTAGTGATTCTTACTTCTTACTTGTACAACTACTTTTTATATTTATCATTCTGCATAACTTGCATGAATTTTATCATCATCTTCAAGGTTGTTAAAGTCGCTTTTTTAAGTAGAATCGGTGAGGGACCTATAAAATCGAATCGTAGAATCGAATCGTAAAATCGTAAGATTTTAC
>CANYLF012673730.1:0-18806 GCA_948193215.1 Bocquillonia castaneifolia
ATTCTATTCACATACAGTACTACTTTAGGTTTTTTTATTACTTTGAGTATAACTTTTAATACAATTTTCGGCTTCATTTTCTATTATTTACATTTTAACATTTATTATTCTTTATTTATATTAAATTCACTTTCAATTTCAGTTTCACTTTCTGTTTCAGATTATGACATATTTTATAAATTTTAGTAAATATTACCGCATAACAAGTGAAACAGGATTAAATCGTATAACAAAAATCAATAATTCATTAAAAAAATAAATATATTCAAACACTGCGATGGATTCTGCGACGGACATAAATTTTGCAACGAACATGTTCGTCGTAGAATCTGTAATAGAAATGCAAATATTAACAATTTCTGCATTCGATTGTGCGACTGTCTAAACTATTGTAAATAATTTTGCGACAGACACGTCCGTCGCACAATTGATCACAGAATTAGTCCCACTTTCTTGCCAATCCTGCGATGATGTGTATTTATCGCAGATTCTATTACAAAATCTACGACAGCTGTAACTATTTTTTCGTAAAAAATCTGCGTTGTGATATTTGTAGACGGACAGTTGCTATCGTAGATTCCGTCGCAGAAGTATATTTGGGATGGAACTTGAGAGATCTGTGACAGATATGTCCGTCACAGATTATCTTTTTTTTGTAGTGAAAGTAATATTTTAACTACTAAATTTTATTGTCCTAAAAAATTGACTATATAATTGATTATATTAATATTAAATGTAGGATAATTTCATCAATCATTAAATAAATTAATAGATCAATCATTTATTGGAAAAGATTAATTTATAATCTATGATGGACCGAATCCATTTAAGTATTTCTCCTATCCTCAATTGCAATAACTCACAAACTTCTTTATTTAATCATTACATCTTATAGGTGCCAAGTTTATTCTTTGTTTCTTGAATGACATAAATATGATGTGTGCAAATTTACATAATATGGCCTTTGACTTTATGCAACTGACCAATTATTAGATCAACATTCGCATAAAATTATATTATCCTTACGTATTCCGACACATGACATAATGTGTTTAATAATAGGATGTACTATTTAAATGTTAATAAATATTATAAAACATTAAACACATTGTGCTACATGTTAAAAATATGTATCAAAAGCTGACAATCCTTTTTTTAGGGTCATATATGCTAGGTAGCACAGAGACGGAAACATCACAAAATGACATGACAAATATGAGATTTCTAAAAAATGTAGAATATGAAACGTGGGGAAATGTGTAAATATTAAATATATAGAGGTAATTTTATAAATTTAAATTTTTCACACACACATATATATATATATATATGTGTGTGTGTGTATGTGTATGTGTGTGTGTGTGTGTGTGTGTACACAAACATTTATACAAGGTTACATTTAGTAATATGCATAAAGAATTTATCTAGTGCCTTAATATGTCCTTAACAAGTGTCAGATTTGACTAACATGTCGTCGACAAACACCTTGATCTCTTTGTGGATGAGATCATGCAAAAGAATTATGCTACTCTCTAATAAGTTGCCTCAACATTTTTAAGACATAAAGGCATGACACTGTAGCAGTATGTACCCTATTCTGTGATGAAGTTTGTATTGACCTTGTCTGTGATGGCCATGATAGTCTGATTACACCTAGAGAACCCATCTATGAAGGAATACATTCTAGAACCAGTTGCATTGTCAACTAGGACATCAATATGAGGCAAAGGGAAGTACTTTGGTAGGTCTTTATTGAGATCTTTGTAGTCGACATAGGTTCTGACTCTACCATCTTTTTTAGCTGCTGGAACCATATTGGCTAACCAATCCGGGCAGTGTATCACTCTAAGAACTTGGCTTGCAACTACTTGGCTACATCTTCTTTGAGTTTCTCTTGCCATCGCGGTCTAAGTCATCGGAGCTTTTATTTAACCGGCTTCATGTTGTCGAAGGTGGGGATGTGATGTTCTGCAATATCCTTGTCAACCTTTGGCATGTCTTCGTATGTGAAGTTAAAGGCTTTTCTAAGTTTTATGAGTACTTTTATGAATTCTCTCATTTCTTCAAGGCTCAGCTCTTTTAATATAAATACATAGCAAGGATTGTCATCTGCACCTATACTAATTTGAATGGATTTAATGGAATGGATGCAGAAAATGCTAGTAAGATGATTGCATGCATGCACATAATTATCAAGATAGACATTAAACAATTAAACAAAAGCAGATTTCATTGCATTTAACTTGGTATAGAACACATCATCATCCTCGAAGAGGGAAGAGATATTGACATCAACATCATAGAAGCAAGAAAAATCCTCTAAATTATACATGGGATAGTCTGCAAAGGAGTCTGAAGAGCTTGGCATGGTCGAAGTAGAAGTAGCAGCAGCTATAGGAGCAGTAGTAGTCTGGACACTTAGAGTCTTGGTACCATCTACCTCAGTATCAGTGAGATATAGATCAATGTCGTCCCTAAGGATCTTAAGTTCAAAAATCATGCCCTTGTGGATGAAGTCCACAACATCAGAGAAGACCTCGAAACCTTGAACAATCTTGTCAACAAGTTTGACGGTCTCAGTTTTCCCATAAAAATGTCCAGTGTCATGGATAAATTATGTCTTTGCTTTAGGATGCTTAGTCCTCTTGTCTAGTTCATCGCCTTGGTAGCCCAGTCCAGCCCTAAATGTCTGGTTCTTAAAGTTGGGGAACTCAGTAATGCCATGATAATGCTTGCCTAAACCCATGTCTGATATAAATGCCATGTGTTACAGAATAGATGAGACCTTGGGGTCCATGTAATCATCATAGATGCCCATGACTTGGAAGACTCCAGGTTAGGGTTTTGAAATGTAGTGTCGTGTTTCAAATGCTCAACTATGTTTGAGGCTTAAGAAGTGGAAAATAGTGAGGTTAGAGGTAGATATTGGGACTCGTGATCTAAATAAGTTTCTCAAAACTTAGTTTGTCACATGGTAGACTGATGGTTATCATCATCGGGCGATGTGCAAAATCCTAGTGCTAATAATATGCATTTAAAATTCACACGGTTGTTGGAAGTACAAAACTGAAAAGTGCATTTAGGATTAACTTTTGGCCTTAAAATACCACATTATTTATATTTAGAAAGTCAAAGTTGAGCCTTGAATAAATTTCTTTCTTTTCTTTGAATTTGCCAAAAAAGATTGATAACTTGTTGAGCCTTAAATAAATTTTCCTATTCTTTTAGAACTTTTGTGCACTAAGTTATAGAACTCTAATCATCCTGACAAAGCCTGTGGAATGAATATTAATTTTTAAATTGCTTCGTATGAGTTATCCCTTTGAAGATCTTGTCAAGTGATGATTGTGAATGATGCAATGAATTGATTACTCTAATAAAAAGAGAAAATGAATGAAAGGAAAGAATTGAAATTGGAGTAATAAGTTTAGTTAACAATGAAGTTATGAGATGAATTATGTCATGGGATTGATTTGAATATTGAAGCAAGTCTTGGAATGAAGCTTTCATAGGTTTTGTTTTAAGGAGTTTGAGTGCATTTTTCCTTTTTCTTCCCTTTCAGATCCTACCTTTACCAGGCCCCCTTATAACTAAATGAAAGACTCTTTGGTTTGTATTTCTAATACATTCAAGTGAAGGACTTATCATTAAAAGGCAGCCATATAGTTGAGTTCTCCTATTTTTGACTTGAGTGCAAACACATCCCTAAACACTAAAGAGCATAAAGTGAGTTTATAAGAGTGTTGGGATGAATGTGTTTATTTTGGAATCTTACAATTAAATGTTTTTCACTTTGACTTTGTTTTGAATAGCTTTTTCATTAGTATTGACTCTTGATGAAGTTCTTTGATAATTTATATAAAAGAGGTGATTTCTTATTTAATGGAAAGTATGGATTGGCAATCAGATAGAACTTGGAATTCATTATTGTAAGTGTTAACTCAAATTAATTAAGGATAAATAAATGGTCAAGTGGGGGGATTTGATAATTGCATATTTATATATGGTCAAGTTGGGGGATTTGACAAACAAATGTACACCATTGAAATCACACCTTGATGAGTTTACATCCATTTTGATGGACTTGAAAATTATGGATGTTAAGTATGATGAAGAAGATTTGACTCTCATATTACTTCGTTCTTTACCTCCTCATTACAATGATTATAGAGATAATTTAATTTTTAATAAAGGAACATTTTATGTGGAGGAGGTAAAAGAAGCTCTTTTCTCAAAGGAGCTTATGGATAAGGAGTTTGTTTGTAGCACTTAATAGAACCAAGTAGATGATGTACTAGTTTGTAGAGGTGCTGGTGGGAGAGATTCTGGTAGCAGTTCTAGGCTTAAAAAATTTGACCTGTAATTATTGTATGAAGAAAGGGAACATTAAAGGTGATTGTTTTAAGTTAGAAAATAAATAATAGTATAAGGAAGAACTCGATGAAGCCAATGTTGTTGAAGATGAGTCTGGAAGTGAATTCTTTATTGTGACTGAAGAAAAGGCTGTGTCCAGGCAAGGATGGATTTAAGATTCTAGTTGTCAATATCATGTATGTCTCAACAGAGACTGGTTTTTCACTTATAAATCTTTTTGAAGGTGGAGCTGCATTTATGGGCAATGGTCAACCTTACAAAATTTTTGGTATCGGTTCAGTCAAATCAAGACATATGATGATGTTGAATTTACTTTAGTTGATGTTCAACATATTTCAAATATGTCTATGAATCTCATCTCTTTGTCCACTTTGGATATTGGTGGATTTAATTTTGTTGGTGGTGACAAGGTTTTGAAAGTCATGAAAAGTGTCACATTTGTGATGTCAGCTCGTCAAGTCGATCGTTTATACGAGCTTCAAGAATTTTTTTATTACAGCTACAACTGCTACATCATCTTTTATGTTGAATTTAGAAGCATTTTCATGCTAATGGTGTTTGGGGTACCAATTGTTAAAGTAGTATTTTGGTCAGTAAATTTAATACTATATATAGTTGTTTTATATTTTATGTCTACATGATTTTGAAGTTTTGTGTTGTTCTTTTGGATTTGGAAAAGGATTTGTCATTAAGGAGGAGTTTTGTGAATTTGTCAAAATTGTGGACATTTGTTGGTTTTAAATTTGAACTTTAATGAGCTATATTGGGTGTCCTCTAAGTTTAATTGCATGTTGGAACCTCTCCCTATGAAATATCTTGGATTACCTTTAACTATAAAAGCTTTCTCTTCAAAGTTATGGGATCCAATCATCTTTACTTTCCATAAGAAGTTGGCATTATGGAAAGGTAAGCTTCTCTCCCCTGCGGGTAGAATTATTTTAATAAATTTTATCCTTAGAAGTTTGCCAATTTATTTCATGTCTTTGTTCTCTATGCATAAGGGAGTGCAAAAGAAGTTAGAAAGTTTAAAAATTCAATTTCTATAGAGGGGTGTTATCAATTCTAGGGGAATATATAATGTGGCTTGGTTGGATATATGCAAAGGGAAAGAGGCAGGGGGATTGGAAATTACTCCCTTGTCGATATCTAATTAAAGCTTACTCTTAAAATGGCTTTGGAGATTAAGTTAAGGAAACAATTCCCTTTGGTCAAAAGGAGTAAAGGCTACATCGGATATTCATAATTTGCATGATATTCAGTTTGTGGAATCTTCTACATGTTCACCTATATGGAAAAATTAAAGTTTGTGTTAGAGATGCTACTGTTTACAATTTTTTTGTGGCTCATATTATGGTTAGAGTAATTTCAGGTGATAATACATTATTTTGGTATGATCATTGGCTTAACAGTGACCCTCTCAACCTTTAATTCCCTACACTTTTCAATTTGGAATGTGATAAATCCATAACAGTTGCTACTATGGCTAGCAATGGATGGAGGATAAGTACAAAGAGAAGGTTATGAGTTGGTGAAACTATTCAAGCAAATGACCTATTCAATTTAGTACAAGGGACTATGTTGGCAGCAGATGGTGGTGAAGATGTAATTGTTTGGAATGGAAAGAATGATGGATATAAGGTTCCTGGTTAGTCAAAGCTAGTTCAGGGGGTCTCGAGCCTAGTTTTATAGCCTTACACAAGATTATGGAAAGGTTTGGCACCTCCAAGAGTTTTATTTTCCACCTGGTTAGTTGGCAAAGAAAGGTTATTGATAATCATGTTTTATTCTAACTAAATCATTGGGTTTTTAATGCAATTATCCTTCCTTTTGAGTTTAATTAGCAATTATTTTGTTATATTTTTGTAATTTGCAGTTCTATGGTCATATAGGATCGAACCGGAGCGAATTCAGAGTTCGGACGAGGGAGAAATCACAAAGTCAAACTTTTGACTGGACCTATTGACCAGACCCGGCCGGACCTTGGCCAGACCTGGAGCAGAGGAGCAATTTTAGGTAGCAGAGGGTCCATTTTGCCGGACCTGCGTCGTTCCTCCGTGTTTTTGAGCTATTCCGGTTCATTTTTGGGTCGATTCGAGCGGTTCTTGGGTGATTTTTAGGTGGTTTAGTCAGATTTTAAATGGTTTTAGGGTATTTTTAGGTCTAGAAAAGTGTTATACTATAAATACTAATTAGTTTTAGTTGTTAGGAAGCCTTTTGCGTTATTTTTAATTAGTTTATTGTTCTTAGTTTAAGATTTTTATTTTCTCTCTTAGAATTTCTTGGTTCTAAGATCTTCTAAGGTGTTTTCTCCATAGTAATTGAAGATTGAAGATTGTATTCAACATTCAAAGACTAAGTTGATTCTACTTTAGTTCATTATTTTCATTATGTTTATGATTTGTGTATTGCTTTTAATTGTTTGTTTGTTGATTTTTACTATGATTATGAACTAAATCCCCTGCTAGAGTGATGGATGTAATCTAGTAGGGGAGTAATCGATTGACAATGTTTGGATTTCTATTGTTAATATAGTTTTTCATTGTTTCTTTCACTTAATTCAATTTTCAAGTGCTTAATTAACATTAATCTTGATTGGCCACCTAGATCTATGTTTGATAGGGTTTATAATTGAATCAATGGATTGTTGTAACCCGGAATTGGGAATTGAGCTTGTTTTGATGTTAATACGGACACGGTGATTAACCTAGAACTTGATTTGGAGGATTGCTTAATGGATTTGGATGTTAATCAGTGTGCATTGATGGATTAGCATAGTTGATTGATTCAAATACGTTTTTCTACCTCGACGAAGGATTAAAACACTTTCGGAAGTTCTTGTTAAGTGGATTTACATTGTTAATTGATTGCTCCCTCTAGATGAAACCCGAAACTCTAGTTCTTGTTTTATTGGTTGTTTCTTAATCTTAATTTCTTTTGTTATTGCATTTATTCAATTATTTTTAATTCCTTGTTGAATTAGGTTTAATTGATTCAAAATCAACTCAAGGGTTTTTATTTTACTTTCTTGTTAATTGTGCCCATAATCGAAGGATTTCAATGTTTGTCCTTGTGGATTCAACCTCGTACTCCGAGTATATACTACAGCTATTCCGTGCACTTGGAGGAGTTGTCATGTATCCCCACACCAAATATGACTCCAAAAACTAATGTCCTTGCCATTTCCCAAAACAAAGCGAATTTCGGAGATGAAATAAAACCAGACTTGAGAATTACCATGGCAGGCCGAGATCATTCCCCTCCATATAGGTGAGACCAATCTTGGTAAATTAGCTAGACAATGCCAATTTGAGATACCTGTGAGAGTTACACAAATATTGAACCAGATTGAAGAAGAATTATGTCACGACCCAAACCTTAGTTACGTGATAGGTGCTAGGGAACGGGAAAGCGCTTAGCTACCGGAACCCGTAGCAAGCCTAACTCAACAAACAACATAATATATATGTCCATCTTTTATATTTGGTAAATATAATTTATCAACGAATATATATATATGCATGTAATTTCTTTGTATACTTAAGTGATATCAATAATAATAATAGTCGTATCAACAAAAATATTAGTGATAATAATAATAATAATAATAGTAATAATAATAATAATAATAATAATAACAACAACAACAACAACAACAACAACAACAACAACAGTAGCAGCAACAACAACAATAACAATAACAATAACAACAACAACAACAACAACAATAACCGGCATCCCAACTGGAGCCTCATGACTAATTCTTATAATATATTTATTTAATGCCATGATTTTATTATAGACATGCTTAATAAATTATTTGTTAACTTACTCAGTTATCAGTTTAAGCAAATAGACCACAACTGCAACCCTAGAGTATAAATACGTATTTATCATATACCAAGTCGAAACATATTTAACAGCCAGTGAAAAGGAAAACAAGTGGAGAGTACTAATATATGAAGTCTGAATAGAGGAAACCTGAAAAAAATGGGTTGAAGGGAGTCAGACCTCATTGAGTGAATCAATTGCATATTTATGAAATGCAACCTAATCCATAAACAAACACACATTATATATATATATATTTATAATAGTAATATATATAAACACACAGTCATACTCATAAATGCCATATACATAACAAACAAGGAGGAGGATCTAGATAGAACACCTAACAGACCTCTAATTCCCCCATATAGCCCTTTAGGCTCTCTTAGTCCAAACATTTCACTTAAACCATTATTCATTATTTGGCACCTGGAGAAACTCACGAGCACGCCCCAGATATTAATAAATAAATTACGGTCACCCGGAGCAGCTCACGAGCACGCCACTGCATAATATTAATAAATGAATAAGATCTGCGCCCGGAGCAACTCACGAGCACGCCCCGTCCTTTAACCCCCAAGTTAGTAGACATACCTGACTCCTGTGTGCACACAGCTTGACGACTCTGACAACTATCCTCCATCCGTTCACATTCACAATCATGATCACATTCACAATCATCATATCAAAATTTTTTGTTCAACATATATATATTATTAATAATATATTTAATACTTTTATAAATACTCGTATAATTATATGAACATAATATCATTCACAGATTATGCATATTCTTTTCATCTATCACATGCACATATTCATTCCATTCCATCTCATCATATACACATAGAATATATATATATATATAATTATTCAACGCACACATATTCATATAATTATTTGTGCATGATATCTATATGCTTTGATATAAAATATAGATATTTATTTACTTAATAAATATAGTAATTATTGAAAATAAAAAATATTTAAATATTAATATATAAAATAATAACATGCATTTCTACGAGCAATATCATAAATATGAAATTAACTCACGGAGATTTGCGTGCGACTCAAATCGCTCATGTGCTACTAGTTCGCTTTGGCCTCTAGGATTCTCTACAGGATATAATTAATAATAATAACTTAGATTAATGAACAACATCCTAATATACTAAGAATTCTAGAATTCTATATGGCGTGTCGTATATACATATATCGACTTATTTTTTTTAACGGTAACCGTAACTTATATTTCTAATGATTAAACTCAACGACACGTTTTACGAGAAATTTCTACCAAAATTTTGACAGCAATTCCTCTGTAAATTGGATATCTCTCCACCGTAGTGGAGCCCGTTTCTGCAAGGAAAATACACTTCTATTTTATCACCACATACCGGACCCACCAAATTACCCGGATCATCACAGACTTTATCATAATAACAAATAATATTTTATTATTATTTTTATATTGAATTCATCGCACCATTAGATCTATCAAATAGTACTTATTTAATGTCCACCAATACCAATTAATAACCTTTATATCAGTCTGATACTTATACCGTCTTAACTCGATTAACAGTCCAATTAATTATTCGACTGGTCTATCCTAATCAATTAAATACCAAATCAATCTTAATTTAACTTATTTAACATCCTAATAACATATTTAAAGCTTAAACATATAAATTAAACACCTAACATGCATTTTTGGGATTTCCACAAACCGCATTTTAACTTCTGGGATTTTTAATTTAAAATCTACACATCGTATACCTTTTCAAGCCTTTACAAAAGTTGTCTAAAATAATTTATAGTATTTTTAAAAAATATTTCGGCACCGGACCACCGTTAACGGCAACAGGGGGCTCCACGCGCCGTCATCTGTGGTGGCCGGAATGTCACCAACTCCTCCATATCTGTTCATCCAAGTGCCAGGAGTCTAAATCCACTTACCACACACTGAAAAGCACCACTAGTTGGCCGGATCAGACCGTTGGAGGTTGCTGGTGCAGAGAAGAATGGTGGCTCCGTTAAGCATCAAATCTCAGCCATTTTTGATGATTCAAGACTCTAAATCACATTACTCTTTACGATCTACAATTCCCCAGTTTCAATTTCAGCAAACAAAGGCCGGAAAAGCTTGAACGACGGTGGCTGATTTCCACAAATTTTCCAATGCTCCGTTCTCCAAATTCTGGCAATGTCGGCCTCTGAAATTGGTATGTATGGATAGGTCTCGTCGAGAACTATAATTTAGGCTCTTGAATCTCTTAAAAAGGTGACCGGAGGAGGGAGAACCGATCATTTGAAGTTCAAGTGCTACAGTGGATATTTTCAGAGATTCCGGGGTACTGTAGTGTAATTTGTTTTTGAAGTTTTCTGCTGATTTAGTCCCCGGCCGCTGGTTTGGGAAATTAAGCTAAAGTTTTATTTTCAGTTTGGTCCTTTTCTCTAATTACTTCTCATCCCGAACTCGGATCGATCCCAAATTTTAGACACGAGTTCGTATAATATTTTAATACTTTCATGTAGAAAATTATATTAAAATAACATCCCGAACTATTATTGTTAATTTTTGAACATTAAACCCATTTAATTCAATACCGGATCAATTAATTAAATTCCAGGAAAATAAATTTATTTCTGAACTTAATTAATTAATCCCGAATTAAAATAAATTAAGCCGGAGAAAATTTACGAAAAAAATCACGGGTATTACATTCTCCCCACCTTAAGAAAATTCATCCTCGAATTTAAAACACACATTATTGTAGAAACAAGTGAAAATATTGACTTCTCATGTTATACTCCAACTCTCTTACACAATCTTCAACTAGATGATTCCTCCATGTCACTTTCACCATCGACTTGTACTTGGATCATAACTGTCTCATTCAATAGTTGACAATGACCACAAGATACTCATCTTAAGTCAAATCCTCTCTGATTTCAGTATTTTTAGACTAGTTCACGTGCGACGGATCTGTAATATACTTCCTTATCATAGATACTTAAACCCGGGTGGATACTAGATAACTCTGGTGGAAATTCCAATTTATAGGTCACATCACCCACTTCTAGACTCGATTTCACATGGATCCTCAAACCTAGTATTAACTTATCTTTCTCACCAAATCTCATCACACCCTTCATGGGTGGTATTTTAAATAACACTTAATTGCTACCATTAAAAGAATATAGTCTCTAAAGATTGGCATTGTTCTTTTATCTATTAAAAACCACTTTCAATCTCTGTTGTATCAATGAAATCCTCTTGTGTATCTCTGTTGTATCAATGAAATTCTCTCTTATGTGTAAACTAAACCAACCTTGGCCCAGAAAATTGTCTTTCATCAATATCCCAATTATAATTTAGATTTACTCCTTATTCTATACCACGTTTCAACAGTGTCACTTCAATACTCACATGGTAGTTGTTGTTATATGTAATTTCTATTAAATGAATATTTAAATTCCAATATTCACCAAATCCATAACGTACATTCGTAGCATATCCTCAAAGGTCTGTTTGAGGAAGAAAAGCTGTACTTAAACCCAATCTAGTGCCCCTAAGCTGACTACAGCTCTCTCGGGGACATTGATATGAAACTAGAATATATATATCCCTCATAATGGATTTTGTAATCCTATGTAAATATACTGTTTCAAGAAACTATACTTAATCATTTCTTATCTCAATCAATCCTCCTTCATAGATATAATCAAACTGCCTCTAATAACCCATCATTCGTTACCCGAATTTATTCATACTTCATAGTTTTGTAGGATACTCTAATCATAAGATCCGTATTAATCACTCATCTTTCTTTATGAAATTTAATGATTATTACAGTCATCCTTCTATCTCTGATGTCGTACTTCACTCCGTACACGTCATACACTCAGGCACGACACTCGTAATAATGTTCTTATTATTGTCCCTTCAATATCGATTCTTCAGGTCTCGACATTTTTTTTAACTGGATGAACACTATGGGGTGTATAATGTACTCCTTCTATAATTTATATCTACAATTCATTAATTTAAAAACACACACCCTAATGCTCACTCTTACTATACCTTCTCCATTCACTCTGTACTCTTTTATACCGTTCTTCTGCACTTGCTTAAATATCCTTTGTAACTCAGGATCTCATATTTATGCTGTCGTGATTCGATCAAGTGATGCAGATCTTATTTTGAATCATGCTATCAACCTTCAAGTTCATTTAACCCTTATTATCATCCTTGACCACCCAACTAACCTAAACAATTGATCTCATTCTCTAAGCAAGGATTTACTTTCCACTTTAACATTAGCAAAACCGCTAGTTGAATCCATATTTAATGCATCCACTATTACATTCACCAATTAGGTTGACTTTTAAAATCGAAGAAGCATCTTCCTTTAATAACTCTAACTATCTGGTCTGCCTCGAATTTAAATAGCTATGCTGAAATATGTACTTCAAACCTTTGTAATCCATATATAATCACAGGGCATGTTTTACAATTAATGCCTCCACTCTATTATATATTTATTATTCTTATCAACTTTAGTTTATGGACAGGATCATTCCGCCCATGAACTTTTAACTATTTTGATGCATAAATTACTATTCAATCATTCTGTATAATACACGTTTTAACCTCACCTTGAGGCATTACAAGATACAACAAACCATTCAGTCTCAATGATAAGATAAACACAGGAACCATGGTCAACGTTTCCTTCATCAACCGAAAATTATTCTCATCGATTTCATCTCTATCGAATTAACCCATTTAATATTATTATCATTTTCGAGAAGTTTTACATCAATTTCGAATACTAGTCTGCCAAATCTGAAAACTTCTTTTCTTAGCATCTGTAATGGGTCTAAGCAAATCTAGACCTGCCTCAACAATTTAAACCCGGTTCCAGTATCTTTCTTGGACACCACGTGTCCCAACAGAGCCACGCTATCTAACCGAAACATACATTGTATTTTTTTATAACTTAGTATACATTTTATTTCTTTTCAAGTCTCCAATACCATACTCAGATGTTGTTCATGCTCTTCAATACTCTTAAAATACAATAGATATCATCAAAAATACTATTTTGAAGTATTCCAGAAATGATCTGAATACTATGTTCACCATATCCATAAATGTTACTGAAGCATTGGTTAACCTTATGGGTATAGCCAGAAACTCATGGTGACCATACTTAGTTTCAAATTTCATCTTCAGAATATCTACCTCACTAATTCTTAATTAGTGGTAACCCAATCTCAATTTAATCTTGGAAAGTCATTTTCCACCTTGTAATTGGTCAAGTAAACTATAGACTCATAGAAGTGGATACTTGTTTTTCGTTGTCACCTTGTTCAGTCCTTTGTAGTCAATACAAAGTCGAAGTACGCCATTCTTCTTCTCCTTCACAAACAACATAGGGTACCCAGGAAAAGAAAGTCTTATGAAGGTTTCATCAAGTAATTCTTGTAACTACTCATTCAATTCACCCAACTTAACTGGGTCATCATATACAAAGGTATGGAAATAGCTAGGAGTGGTTACAGGTGTCACATTAATAATGAATTCAGTCTCCCTGTCGGGTGACAACCTTTTTAATTATTCCAAAAACATGTCAGAATACTCACATATTACGGTTCTTCCCTCACTTTATCAATCAAGAACTAAACCTCTAACGAGCGCCAATTTGTTTCGACAACCATGTCTAAACAATTATTTAATACTTATAACAGAATTTACATTCTGGAGTATTACACTCACATATTACTTTAAATATTTAGTCTTGTGGTCATCAGCAATAGCTGAAGACCATTCTCTTTATTATTCATAATCCAAATAGCATATTGCTAGGACAATCGGTCCATTTTGAGGTTCACATCAAACTCCATTACATTCATCAACATTAAAACCGTTATTCATTCGACTCGAAGCCATCATAGATTCATAAAAGGAAAACAGTGCCAATGGTCAAGGCATAAGTCAATGAAATAACCACTGATAAAGGATCACCACTCTAGATCATCGACTCTACGCTGCGTATAGATTAGTCAAAGTTTTCAATCGCTGAATTTACCGTATCGCACATTCATCACTTTACTAATGTAGCATGAAATCGAATCTCTAGATTATTGAAGTATTTTGTAGCTTTACGTCTTTTGTATAACATGGACTTCATAGTTCTTCACTTATATCTTCATATCGGGAGGACTTCACACTATTTAGGTTTTACTCAATTTCAAAATTAAAATTAAATAACAGTTGAAAAATTATTTTAAATTTATATACTTTCTTTTACTTAATACTCTCAACACTATGTCCAGAGGCGATCGACCGTATATTTTCCAGATGCAACAAGTAATGCAACTTATAATGCAATTTATGATACATGTCTATGAATATGATTTCGTGCTTTGATATGCATCTATCTGTATGAAATTTGTAACTATGAATTTTACTAACTTCCGCTCGACATAGATATCAAGTCCTAAAATAATTTTAAAAAAAATAATTTTCAAAAATACTTCTTATAATTTCATTTTCGTAATCTACAAAACTCAGTTATCATCGTAAAATCATAATAATAGTATAGTTACTTGTGGTCACTGTTTATAGAAAATCCTATGTTAATAAAACCATAGTAATAATAATAATTCCTTTCATAGGTGTAACTCCTCACAGATTCCACAACTCAACACTAGTAGTTCAACCTCAGCTATCGTACCATTGTTGGCTAGTAATTTTCTTTTTAGCACATACTCCAAGGCAATTTCCCGTTATAATTCTGTTTACAACTGCCATTATTCATATAGAATCTTCATTTAAAACGTGTTAATAGCCAATATAACTTTTCTATTACTCATCATCATGCTGAAAATAATCAAAGCAAAATTACGATAAACATATTCCTAATGGCACACAGAACTCAATAATAAGCATGACTGGACAAGGATAAGTACGAATCCTACGCTGCAGTAGTGTCAAGAAAGACTCTTACACAATACGGAATCATATATGCATATAACAGAACCATAAGCTCTGATACCAACTTTGTCACGACCCAAACCCGGGTTAAGTGACTGGCACTAGGGGACGGGAAAGCGCTTAGCTACCGGAACCCACAGCAAGCCTAACTCAATAAACAACATAATATATATGTCCATCTTTTATATTTGGTAAATATAATTTATCAATGAATATTTATATGCATGTAGTTTCTTTGTAAACTTAAGTGATATCAATAATAATAATAGCAGTAGCAACAATAATATTAGTGATAAAAATAATAATAATAATAACAACAACAACAACAATAATAACCGGCATCCCAACTGGAGCCTCATGACCATTCATAATTCTTATAATTATATTTATTTAATGCCATGATTTTATTATAGACATGCTTAATAAATTATTCATTGACTTACACACTTATCATTTTAAGCAAATAGACAACTACTGCAGCCCTATATCATAAATACGTATTTATGATATACCAAGTCCAAACATACTTAACAACCAGTGAAAAAGAAAACCAGCGGAGAGTACTAATATATGAAGTCTGAATAGAGGAAACCTGAAAAAAATGGGTTGAGGGGAGTCAGACCTCACTGAGTGAATCAATTGCATATTTATGAAATGCAACCTAATCCACAAACAATCACACATTATATATATATTTATAATAGTAATATATATAAACACACAGTCATACTCATAAATGCCATATACATAACAAACAAGGAGGAGGATCTAGATAAAACACCTAACAGACCTCTAATTCCCCCATATAGCCCTTTAGGCTCTCGTAGTCCAAACATTTCACTTAAGCCATTATTCATCATCTGGCGCCCGGAGAAACTCACGAGCATGCCCCAGATATTAATAAATAAAATACGGTCGCCCGGAGTAACTCACGAGCACGCCACTGCATAATATAAATAAATGAATAGGATCTGTGCCCAGAGCAACTCACGAGCACGCCCCGTCCTTTAAACCCCAAGTTAGTAGACATACCTGACTCCTGTGTGCACACAGCTTGACGACTCTGACAACTATCCTCCATCCTTTCACATTCACAGTCATCATATCAAAATTTTCCATTCAACATATATATATTTTAATAATAATATATTTAATACTTTTATAAATACTCGTATAATTATATGAACATAACATCATACACAAATTATGCATATTCTTTTCATCTATCACATGCACATATTCATTCCATTCCATCTCATCATATACACATAGAATATATATATATATATATATATATATATATATATATATATATATTCAATGCACACATATTCATATAATTATTTGTGCATGATATCTATATGCTTTGACTTAAAATATAGATATTTATTTATTTAATAAATATAATAATTATTGAAAATAGAAAATATTCAAATATTAATATATAAAATAATAACATGCATTTCTACGAGCAATATCATAAATATGAAATTAACTCACGGAGATTTGCATGCTACTCAAATCGCTCCTGTGCTACCAGTTCGCTTTGGCCTCTTGGATTCTCTACAGGATATAATTAATAATAATAACTTAGAATAATGAAGAACATCCTAATATACTAAGAATTCTAGAATTTTAGCAGCATTTTCTAACGATTAAACTCAATGGCACGTTTTACGAGAAATTTCTACCGAATTTTGGCAGCATTTTCTCTGTAAATTGGATATCTCTCCACTTTAGTGGAGCCCGTTTCTGCAAGGAAAATACCCTTCTATTTTATCACCACATACCGGGCCCACCAAATTACCCAGACATATCATCACAGACTTTACCGTAATAACAAATAATATTTTATTATTATTTTTATATTGAATTCATCACACCATTAAATCTATCAAATAATACTAATTTAGTGTCCACCAATGCCAATTAATAACCTTTATATCAGTCCGGTACTTATGCCGTCTTAACTCGATTTACAGTCCGATTAATTATTTGACTAGTCTATTCTAATCAATTAAATACCAAATCAATCTTAACTTAACTTATTTAACATCCTAATAACATATTTTAAAGCTTAAACATATAAATTAAACACCTAACATGAATTTTCAGGATTTCTATAGATCGCATTTTAACTTCCGAAATTTTTAATTTAAAATATACACATCGTACACCTATCAAGCCTTTACAAAAGTTGTCTGAAATAATTTATAGTATTTTTGAAAAATATTTTAGGACCTGTCTAGAGTGGGGCCTATCGGACCACTGGCAACGGCGACGCGTGGTTACCTGTGGTGGCCGGAATGTCACAAACTCCTCCAGAGCTGTTCGTCCAAGTGCCAAGAGTCCAAATCCACTTACCACACACTGAACAGCGCCACCAATTGGCTGAATCGGGCCGTTGAAGGTCGCTGGTGCCGAGAAGAACGTTGGCTCCGTTCACCATCAAATCTCAGCCATTTTTGATGATACAAGACTCTAAATCACACTACTCTTTACGATCTACAATTCCCAGTGTAAATTTCAGCAAACAATGGTCGGAAAAGCTTGAACGACTGTGGCTGATTTCCATGAATCTTCTGATGCTCCATTCTCCAAATTCTGGCAACTTCAGCCTCTGAAATTGGTATGTATGGATAGGTCTCGTTGAGTACTACAATTTAGACTCTTGAATCACTTAAAAAGGTAACCGGAGGAGGGAGAACCGATCGTTTAAAGTTTGTGTTCTACAGTGGATATTTTTAGAGATTCTTGGGTACTGTAACATAATTTGTTTTTGAAGTTTTCTGCTGATTTAGTCTGTGGCCGCTGGTTTGGGAGATTAAGCTGAAGTTTTATTTTCAGTTTGGTCCTTTTCTCTAATTACTTCTCATCCCGAACTTGGATCGATCCCAAATTTTAAACATAAGTTTGCATAATATTTTAACACTTTCATGTAGAAATATCTATTAAAAAAACTTCCCGAACTATTATTGTTAATTTTTGAACATTAAACCCGTTTAATTCAATACCAGATCAATTAATTAAATTCTGAGAAAATAAATTTATCCAAACTTAATTAATTAATCTCGAATTAAAATAAATTAATCCGGAGAAAATTTACGGCAAAAATCACGGGTATTATAAATTTTGACCTCTAAGATGCCACATCCACTTGAGGAGCAAACTGGCATTTCGAATAACTAAGGAGCATAAATTGAGTCCTCCAAGATTAAAGGTAGAATAGATGCTATCCCATCCAGTTTTGCAAAATGATTGACCTCTAGGGTCGCCTTTCCAAAGAAAATTCCTCATATAACTCTCCAATTTGTTAACTATACCCATTGGCATCTTAAAAAGTTATGAGATAAATGGGCATACCATGCAAAACCGATTTTATCAAAGTGAGTCTCCCTACATATGATAAGCATGAACCCTTCCAAAAGGATAGTTTTGAAGAATACTTGCTTATTAGAAAATCCCAATCACGAATAAGTAGTTTCTTGCTTTACATTTTAGTAATGAAGCATACCGATCTGTCACTTGACTTGGGACTCCAAAGCTAATTAGAGAACTTTTAGAGAAATTGATTTTGAGACCAGAAGTCAATTCA
>CANYLF012674155.1:0-12374 GCA_948193215.1 Bocquillonia castaneifolia
AACCACCTCCAACTATTATTTCTTTCAATTACACCCCTCCTACTAAGAATCCTCAATGAATCAACCTCAATTAACAAAATTAAACATACTAATGATTCCAATACTTATTGAAATGATTAATCATACTTAGATGCATAATTAATTATGGACGTTACATTATTGATTTCTTGAATTAAACTAAGTGTTAGTTTATTCAAAATCTACCTTAAATAATCTATTAACTTGTTAGTTCATAGGTTGTTTGAGCAATCATAACTAGAGGGTTTAGCGATTAATTGCTATGCTTGCTAGCTCCATAAAAAAATTAATTGCAAACATCAAGTTAGATCTTAGGGTTAAACGAAATCAACAATATTGGTTTGCTTGTTATCTCTTTATAGATAGAGGGTTTATCAGGTTTGATTAGTTAATTCAATCTAAACTGAGTTTGAACGTATCCAAAACAATCAAGTGAGCCGAAATTTCTATGCCTTTGTTGTTGGTTCGTATCAAGCAAAGTGCTAATAGTGGATGCATAGAGCACTAAAGCTTATTCATATTGAAGATGGATGGATATATGGTACTTCATATTTTCACTTATTCCTACTGCATGATCATGTGATGTTTTGGCAGAAAAAGAAGGGATTCACATATCTAGTTTTCCCAAAATTGATTCACTCTGTTCTACGAAAAGGGTCTCTGCTTGTTGAAAGTGAACCAACGGAACATGGTATCATCACCTCTGTCACACATGGAGTGATGTCAAGTACATGTTGTACAATCAAGTGTTGCTATTATTGATAGTGTGAATCCTGTAGAAGTTAACACTAATTGACCATTGATTTTTCTCTATACGCATGCAAAAATAAGAATACTTCATCTGCATAACTAAATCCCACAACTGTATTATTAGTTTATTGTCCAACTAAAAATTTCATTGAAAAGAAAAGAAGAAAAGAGGACATTTAAGCTGACTCTGCAATTATTCAAATTGACCAAATAGATATTGGATTTGGAAGATCGGATGTTATGTAAAATGCTAGACAAAACTTAATTAATGACTTTTTCCATCACTGGCTGCAGAATCCTTCTTTGAATTGTAAATTTACCATAAATTGAGGTCATGGTGATGGAACTTCTCTGGATATGTATAGTGAAAAGAAACTACTATAGATATTAGTACTTTTTGTAAATCAATTCTTATACATGGCCTCTTCTCACATCTCAATCTGAGAATATATTGATAAACTCAATCAATCAACATAGGTTGACCACTGGTGCTTATCAGTCTCTGTGGAACAATTTTATTATGTTTTTGTTTTTCTTTGATATTATAAGTTCTTAAAGTTGAAATGATTAAATATTTTTTTACCACATGTGCCTTTTCCTTTAGAAAGCAGTGTCCTCAACCTCAAAGAATGTATGGTCCCGTGACTTTGTTCCTTAGTTGAAGAATATCTCAATTGTCTAGAATGAGGGCGTGCAGCCACTGCAAAACTGTCTGGTTTTCTTAAAAGGAGCTTGAAATTACACCTTCCAAGTGATTCGTTGAAAGCAGGGTGATTTGTAATCTCATTGGTGAATGCTGCCTATGGTCTCAATCAACTATTTTTCGATCAGTAACTTGCAATGTGAGTAGTTGAAAGCATCACTAGCTTACGCTCTGACCCGAGTAGCAAGGGACACGTGGAATCCCGTGTGAATCAGCAAGGACCACCTTGCAAGAACAACATCGTTGTGGTAAAGGCCGTAATGCCGGAGGAATCATTACTGCAGGGCATAGAGGGGGAGGTCATAAGTGTCTATACCGTAACCCCATCGTCTTCACCCCGCAGGAACTACGAGATCACCCCGAGTTCGGCATCGAGGGGTCGTGACAGGAAATCAATAGGTTCAGAGTTTTTGAGGCAGGAAATCAATAGGTTCAGAGTTTAGTGTATGGAGATGCTTGCTTCTGCTATGATATAGTGGGAGTAGAGCTGCAAAGACTTTGATATGCTGACAAATTCGACCAACTCTTAACTATTGTCTTTATGTATGCCTATGATATATGCTTGATAAATTTCTTCACTATTATTTGTATATATGCCTATATGTATGCATTTGCTTATCAGTATTCTTTTTCTTTTTTTTTTGAAATGCAATGATGACATTGCATCTTTCATACATGGAAATTATGAAAAGGTTTCAAATCCTCATCCTCAAAACCACTAGGAAAGCACTCAAATATCTGACCATTAATCTAACGGCTACAAATACTATACATGACAGGAAGGATATCTAGTTCTTGAAATGGAATTTGCTTCTATGATCCATTCCAAACGATAGGGCTTCCCAAGAAATGAGGAACTACTTTCTAAAGTATATTCTTAAAATTTACAGGGAAATGAATCAACCATTGAATAAGTATTATTTTGAGTGTGTTTAGTAAAAATGAATCCTACAAAATTTATGGAATTTATTTGCAATTTCAAATTTTTTTATGTATGGTTTAAATCAAAGTTAATTTGAAATTCTAATTTCTTTATTTCATGGAATTAGTTATAACTAAATTAAATTCCTCTAAATTTAAGGGAATTTGTAAATCAACGCAGAATAATAAGGGATCAACATTTTATTTGTGACAAAAATACCTTTAGATTCAACACTTTTGTTTTTTTATAAAATTAATTTTACATTGATTTACAAAAAAATTTTATTTTCTCGTGGAATTGAATCAAACAAAGCCTTGGCCCATTATGATTCTATTATTGATGGTTTGACATATGATTACTAACCTCCTGACATAGTAGCTGATACTCAGCAATGGAAACATTCCCCCAAAAAATTCATCAAAATTTTCATCATTATCAGTTTCATGATAATCATCTGATATCATAACTCCTTTTCCTGTTGAGAAATAAAAAGAAGGCATAGATGTATAAGCACAACATTTACTGCAACCTTCCCCACCTCTCCAGTTGAGGCACAAATAAGTAAAAAGGAACAGATTCAAACATATGCAGCATGATAAAAAGAGAGTTTTTTGATCAGTTGTGCTATTTTGGTGATGAATTGGGTGGGTAAATTTTAAGTCCTTTGGGATCTAAAGCCACTGGTTGTGAAAATTGTCTTGTCCTAGTAGAGAATTTTATAGCGAGAGATTCATTACACGGATCTTGCTTGAATTGAGAGGCTGAGACTCATAGAGTGTTTACTGATCGAAGATTTTGGTTTGGTAAAAACAGCAATTTGCTAGATTGAAAAAGTTTAGATTTTGGTTCTGGCTACCCTCACCGAAAAGCATTGGTTGTTCCGGGCATTCAACACTTCATCGCATGCACTCCACCTGTTTGATTAAATGCTTAAAAGAAAAGATACCATGAAAACTCTGTTCAAGTGGTCAAACAAGATCACGCCCTCTCAAGTTGAGCAGCTAATACGATCAGAAAAGGACGTACAGAAGGCTATACTTGTATTTGATTCTGCTACCGCAGAGTATTGTAATGGCTTTAGACATGATCATAGCACATTCAGCGCCATAATCACTAAGTTACTCTCTGTGAATCAGTTTTCACCAGCAGAGAGTATGCTTAATAGAATGAAGCAAGAAAACTGCAATGTCACTGAAGATATATTCCTTTCTATTTGCAGAGCGTATGGTAGAGTTCATAGGCCATTAGATGCTATCAGGGTTTTTCTCAACATGAAGCATTTTGAGTGTAAACCCTCCCAGAAGTCTTATATCACTGTTTTTGCTATTCTTGTTGAAGAGAATCAATTAAAGGTTGCAATGAGGTTTCGCCAGTACATGAGGGAAATGGGCATTTCACCCTGTGTTGTTTCTCTTAATATTTTGATTAAAGCCCTTTGTAAGAATCCTGAAACTATTGATTCTGCTTTTAGGATATTTCACGAGATGCCTAATCATGGGTGTAATCCCGATTCCTATACATATGGGACTTTGATTAATGGTTTGTGTCGTTTTGGGAAGATTTGTGAGGCGAAAGAGTTGTTCAAAGAGATGGAAATGAAAGGCTGTTCACCTTCTGTTGTTACGTACAGCTGTTTAATACATGGTTTGGCTCAGGATGGGAATATGGATGAAGCTATGATATTCTTTGAAGATATGAAAATTAAAGGGATTCAGCCAAATGTGTTTACTTATAGTTGTTTAATGAATGGTCTTTGTAAGGACGGGCGTTCTTCACAATCCTTGGATCTACTTGAGATGATGATTAGCAAGCGCTATAAGCCTAATTTAATAACTTATAGTACCTTAATTCATGGATTTTGTAAAGAAGGGAAACTTCCTATAGCTGTGGAGATGCTTGACAAGATGAAACTTCAAGGCATAAAACCTGATGCGGGGCTGTACGGAAAGATCATAAATGGATTCTGTGAAATTTGCAAGTTTCAGGAGGCTGCAAACTTCCTTGATGAGATGGTACTTGCAGGGGTCTCACCAAATAGATCAACTTGGAGCCTGCATGTTAGGACCAATAATACTACAGTCCAAGGCCTTTGTACAAGTGGGGATCAGAATCGAGCGTTTCACTTGTATTTAAGCATGCGTACTAGAGGCATCTCAGTTGAAATTGAGACTTTTTATTCTTTAGTGAAATGTTTCTGCAACAAAGGGGATTCGCTCAGAGCTACTCGCATTGTTGATGAGATGGTGGTAGATGGATGTCTTCCTGACCAGCAGACATGGAGTTCAGTGGTGTGTGGATTCTTGGATCGAAGAAAGGTGCTGGAAGCATCTGAGTTTTTATTGATTGAGTTGTTAAGCAAATAATTAAGTTTTGTGTGTCGATGCTGGAATTCCTATGAAGCATCTCACTGGTAATTGAGACTTGTAGTCATCATCATTGTCATCATTTTCTTTTTGACTGTGTGACTAACTTCTTATTGGTTTATGCAGTTGCAATTTGTTGTTGTCTAGCTGAAGGTGGCCCTGTCATATTGGATCCCACCAAGTCGGAAGAACAGGTTTTACAAATCTTTTTGATTTTTTACAAAGGCAATAATGTGTTTTCTCCTCTGATAGTAGTTATGATGATAAAAGAAAAATATTGGTTTCCATAAATTTAAGTTTTATTATGATGATAAGTAAAGTGCTAATAGTGGATGTGTAGAGCATTAAAGCCTATTCATATTGAAGATGCATATATGGTGCTTCATATTTTCACTTATTCCTACTGCATGATCATGTGATGTTTTGGCAGAAAATGAAGGGAGTCACATATCTAGTTTTCCCAAACTCAATTCACTCCATTCTACCAAAAGGGTCTTTGCTTGTTGAAAGTGAACCAACGGAACTTAGTATCGTTACCTGTCACACATGGAGCAATGTCAGGTGCATGTTGTATAATCAAGTGTTGCTATTATTGATAGTGTGAATTCTGTAGAAGTTAACACCAATTGACTGATGATTTTTCTCTATATGCATGCAAAAATGAGAATACTTCATCTGCATAACTAAATCCCACAACTGTATTATTAGTTTATTGTCCAACTAAAAAATCCATTCAAAAGAAAAGCGGACATTTAAGCTGACTCTCTGCAATTGATCAAATTGACCAAATAAATATTGGATTTGGAAGATTGGATGTTATGCAAAATGCCAGACAAAAATTAATGACTTTTTCCAGCACTGGCTGCAGAATCCATCTTTGAATTGTAAAAGTTCCTGTAAATTGAGGTTATGGTGATGGAACTTCTCTGGATATGTAGAGTGAAAAGCTCAGCAAGCTATTGAGATGATGTGAATAAGAACTACAATAGATGCCACTTTTTGTAAATCAATTCTTACACGTGGCCTCTTCTCATATCTGAATCTGAGAATATATTGATAAGCTCAATCGATCAACATAGATTGACCACTGGTGCTTATTGGTCTCTGTGGAACAATTTTATTGTGTTTTTGTTTCTCTTTGATATTGTAATTTGTAAGTTACTAAAGTTGAAATAATCAAATATTTTACCATGTGAGCTTTTCCATTCGAAAGCTTTGTCCTCAACCTCAAACTATGTTTACATGGATGTGTATGGTTCATGGTTTGTCATGCCTGATCTGATTCTAACGAATGTTGCTCTCTGACTTTTTTTCCTTGAAGAATGTCTCAATAGTCTATAACGAGGGCTTGCAGCCACTGCAAAACCGTCCGATTTTATTAAAAGGAGCTTGAAATTACACCTTCCAAGTGATTTGTCGAAAGCAGGGTGATTTCTAATCTCATTGGTGAATGCTGCCTATGGTATCAATCAACTATTTTTGGATCAGTAACTTGCAATGTGTTAAAGACAGGAAATCAATAGGTTCAGAGTTTTAGAGCATCTCCATGTATGATCAACTAGATATGCTGACAAATTGAACTTAACTCTTATTTATTGTCTTTATATATGCATTGTCATTATATATGCCTAGGATAGGCTTGATAAATTGGACTTGGCTATTATTTGTATATATGGCTATATATATCCATGCATTTGCTTATCATTATTTTTTTTTTCGAAATGCAATGCAAAACAAAAGCTTACAAAATCAAATAGACCCTTACAAAATCAAAATGTGAATGGTATGCAATAAAAATTGATGAAATTGCAGATTTAATTTATACAAAATCTTATTTAAAATAAAAATGGTTGCTATATATTACACTTGTGAGCTCATCATTTTCTGTAGAAAATTTAAAATCCATTTTACTGTCATACATGGAAATTACAAAAAGGCATCAAATCCTCGTCCCCAAAGCTACCAGGAAAGCACTCAAATAGCTGACCATTAATCTAATGGCTACAAATACCATACATGACAATAAGGATATCTAGTTCTTGAAATGGAACTTGTTTCTATGATCCATTCCAAACGACAGGGATTCCCAAGACTTCAGGGACTACTTTTTGAAGTATATTATTAAAATTTACAGGGAAATGAATAAACCATTGCATGCGAATCATTTCAAGTGTCGGCCCATTTTGATTCTATTGGCATATCCCTGCCATGTTGCCAAGAGTCTGCTTTGGATCGATTCATAATTGAACATATGATTACTAACCTCCTGACATGGTAGCAGATACTCGGCTATGGAAACATTCCCTCCAAAAATTCATCAAAATTTTCATCATTATCAGTCTTATGATCATCTTCTGAGATCATAGCTCCTTTTCCTGTTGAGAAATAAAAAAGGCATAGAACTGTAAGCAAGCACAACAATTAAGGAGAGATTTCTACAAAAAAAAAAATGTCAAAATTTCAAAGTTTAAAATCTATAAACAGCAATTAGCTGGTTCAGATTGCCATGGACCAAGTTACTATTGCATTTTGCACATACACTAAATATAAGTATCAATTGAAGTTTCCTAATATGCTTAGTAATAACAGCCATCTCCTAATATCCTATTTATCTCAATCGATATCAGAACTACAAGACTTACACAAGTGATACAAGTAAAACCACATTTAGTGCAACCCACCTCTCCAGTTGTGGCACAAATAAGTAAAAGAAACAGATTCTAACATAAGAAGCATGATAAAAGAAATTTAAAGCACAGCATTCAAGCAGAACAGAACACAGGTATGCCACCAAGCTATAAAACCAACACCTGACCATACTAATAATAAAATGCAGTTAAAAGAAAATAACAGTGGTTATATACAAACCTTTTCTCCTCTTCTCTTTGCTCCTGTCATCATCTGACTCATCATCAGTCCCTGATGGTTCCCTGAGAGTAGACCGTCCATTAGCCTCTATAAAAGCAATCATGCTTCAGCAATTAAAACATGTTTTCACAATTCAAAGCCATGCCCATACCTCTTTCTTTTAAACTCTTCTCTTTCCCTTTTTTCCAATCGTTGTTTTTCTTTCCTATTTTTGTAGTTAAGCTTTTCAGCACATCTATTCAGAATCATTCAACAGTATGAAATTCAGTTAAATAGCTCTAAAACACCAATAAGAAATGTCTTTTTATATTGCAATGCTCTCATTCCTCCTAAAGACAACCATGAAACTATGTACATAAGGCAATGCAACCTTTCTCCCATATACACTACAACCCTGCTATTTCAGCTCATTTGAAGGGATTATAAAAATAATTAAAGAGTTTTCAAGCAGACAGGACAGATAACTGAAGTGGACATAAACTGACGGGAGATCTCTTTGTTGTTGTTTTGATTATTTTATTTATTTTTTATTTTTTTTAAATCAAAGTAAAAGAAGAGTGTTCATAAAACGGGTAAGCATGAACTACACGATAAGCAAATTTAGCTAAAAACCATCAATCAAATAACTTATCACTTGCACTACTACGTTTAATAAGATAGCCTCAGAGGTTCTAGCAGATGCCTTGTCCGGTCAAAGAACTAACAGGAACCTAGATGATGAACATTGAAAAGAATAACATAGCCATAGCTAACAGAGCCATTTAAGTCATTTAACAAAAGTGTGAATGAAAAAAATAAAAGCAATGCATGTAAATGTTACAGTATGCACGCAGACAATTACAAAAGAGCAAAGCAATAGAAATCATAACAAAAGAGAAAACAAGGATACACCTCCTACAAGCTATAACCTTAGTGCACACGTGTTTAATTAGATTCTAAAAGCACACACATTAGTTAAGGTGCAAGCAGAAATTAAGGCTCAGTTTGGCAAAACTTTATTTAAAAGATCACAGATTTTTGCGGCCACTTTCTGAAAACATGGTTTGGAGTAAGCTAGAAATAGAACTTTCGCCAAAATGGTTCAACAAAAGCTAAGAAAAGCCTCCCAAATGGGACTCAAGTGCAAAAGTGAAAAGGGTTGACAGTCTTCAAATTATCAACTCACCTCTCACAAGTTACCAACTTCACAAGGGCTTGCTTGTTTTCACCAGCTTCCAAATAAGAAAAGTTCACCTGCAGTATATCAGTTAAATATGCCAATTGATATGTGAAAGTATCAACATCAACGACTGCAAAATGAAGTCATGCATTATAGAAACTTAATTAGCATGCTAGAGGATAAATTCAAGCATGCAAGAAAATCAATGGGAGAGAGATTTCCATTGAGTAGGCTCACAACATAAAGGCAATGCTTGTTTTGAGGGAATTCAATGATGGAATGTTAAAAAAACCATAGATTTTAATAAATTCAATTGTTTGGTATGATAAGATTTAGAAAGAATCCATGGATTGTTTAAAAACAATGGTTTTTTTAAAAACCTTCAAAATGAGAGGTGGGTTTTCACAAATTCCATCACTTAAGTGAATGAAGGATTTGATGAACTTTAATTCAATTACACAAATGCCATTAAATTCCATTGATTTAATTAGCATATCAAACAGGTTGGATTATATAAATATTATAAAAAAACCTAGGATTGATAATTCCATGGATTGTAATAAAATCAATGGATTTTAATATCTTTAATCCAAACATTGCCAAAATGGCTTTAGATTACTTGTGCTTCATTGAGAAAATATAAGTGCAAACCTCATAACTGGCCAAGCTGTCTTTCTTGTCACAGTGTTTGTTACCACATATGAACTGCCCTGACAGAAAGGGATGCTAAGTAAATAACTAGTTTTGGACAAAAAAACAGTCTCAAGAAGCAAGAGAAAAAGGTAAATATTGCAGAAACAAAATAAACAGATGACCCATCAATCTTTCTTCCCTCATTGAGGAAACGTGTTTTCACAATTAAAATTTGATGGTCATAAATGCTTTTTACATCTGAGAGAGAACTCAGGACTAAATAAGTTAAGAAATTTTAGAATCCAAATGTTGTCAAGCAATTTCCAGAATCACATTCCATTACAATATAGCCCACACAAGTGGTACTGTTCAAATTTGGGCCAATGAAATTTGATTTCCTTGGAGATACTCACTACAAACAATGGAAAGAAGACGGGTTTGATAGTGCAACAAAACATTGGACAAATTTCAGAAACAAGAAATAAAACATAATAGCACCTGCTATATCTGTGGGTCTAAGTTTCATCAGAAATAACCAAGTGTCATGTGACTCAAGTCACAAATGTACAGACTTCTTTCTGTGCATTTGTGAGTTGAAAAACACTAATCAATATGTTAGAAAATCGATGAAAGGAAGTGCTTTTAAATTAACCATATTTCACTAAGAACAAACGCTGGTATCAACTGATTGTGCATTTATACCAAAGCATATCAGCAAAAGAACAAAGAAAAAAACAAAGAGACATTCTCATTTATCAATAGGCGCAAGTCCCTAAGAAAGCCATTAAAAAAAACAATTGTAACTGAAAGAAAGAATAAATAGGATTCTATTACCTTTCCCAGATATGACTTCCTTCTCTGTCCTCCATCTCAATCCAATCTGAAGAAGAAGATTCAGAACATGAGAAAGTAATTTCAAATCAATGGAATCCAATAAAAAGTTATTTACAAACAGAACCGATTTTAATGGGACGACTTAGTTGAGTAGCATAAACTACATTGCCATCTAAACCTCATAGCATACATGTTTGCGGAAGATTAGAGTGATGGATACATAAAGCTCAAAAAGCCCTTTTCCCTCCTTCTTAAGTGCTACAACAATCTTATATTTGCTATCCTAATAAAATCTCTGTAACTTTTTCCAGATCAACGGCCACACAAAATATAATGGAATCGTTAGTAATAATACTTATATATAGAGGCACAAACACTGTCATGATTTAAAGTTTAAACATAAATGTAAATGCCACTTTGATCAGCCACAGAAATTACTCATCAAGTTTCTCAAACATTGGAGATATTTGTTTAGTTAAAAACCAAAGAGCCTACAATTAACTGGCTCGACAACAAATAATGAGGACAGATTGGATTTCATAATTTTATACAATGGACAACTACATACCTTACCACTCTTGTAGTGTGACATGTCAGCTATGCAGTATCTTCAAAGAGTATAAAGAAATGGACAAAGTTTTCAAGAATCGAGAGTGTATTCAACTAAAATGTGACAGCCAATAAAGAAGTTTAACCAGAAAAACAAAAAAGGACTAAAAAAACAAGTTTAAAGACAACAAAATAAGATCTTTTAACAAAGGATACTCTTTAAAAAGCTTATCATAATAGCGCTTCACCAGCCTTTGTTCCCAGGATGTATCCATGTCATCTTCCTCTGTACGTATGAACCTTCAAAACATTAAAGAAGTAATTAAACTACAATGCCAAGTTTGAGATTACAAGAATAAATGAACATACAACCAAATAAAAGGAATTTTCACCATTTAATTTCCTTAAAATTAATCAATGATACAAAAAAAAAGCATGTGATTAACTAAAACTGTATTCCAGTTTCCAAGTACCAGTGTACCACAAACTAATAAGTGTATTTCAAAATTCCATCCCTAGAAGCAAAATAAAAAAGCATTCAACCAAAAATAAAGCACATGCAATAATTCATCATATAATTATATAATAAAACCAACAAACTAATACCTGTATCCTTCTCTTAAAGTATCCTTATCTGTCTTGATTGGCAACTTTAAATTTGTAGACTTTTCTTTCCCATAGAATTGAACTGCACAATCAAATTAGAACCCACTAAAGATTTCTCATTTAAAACACATCTATATACAACAAACAACAATTTAAGCAATATATATATATATATATATATATATATAAGGATGATTGTAGCCTCATTCCTCTCTTAGCAGAAGAGATTGTTCATCATCCCCAATTTCTTTAGGACATAAAAACAAAGGAAGAAACAAATACAAAGCTCACTATTTGCTTAGCTTCCTCTTAAGTCCACATTATAACCTTAATGAAAATGACAATAACAATCAATTTTAGTTCTAAATAGGTAAAGGGTACCGTAATCATTCAAGAATTTCTTGTGTCGATCGTAGGCGTTGAGGCCTCGAATATGAGACTGGTATTGCCTGTAAATATAAGAGAGTTTAATGTTAAAAAGAATGCTATAAGCTGAAAAAGAAAAGAAAAGGGTTTTTGAAGGTACTGTTTTCTCTCTTCTTTGTCATAAATTGTAGATTTTAGAGAGCCAAACGACGCCATTTCCTTCTTCTTCTGCGTGTAGATACGAAAATTGCTAATTGAGAGGGTATACCGACTTATTCAATAGATTTATTTAGGCGTAAAATAGTGGATTTATTTTATTCATTATTATCTTTATTTATTATTTTTTTTTTGAACGTTTTTTCCTCTATACAGTTTAACCACATTCCAATCCCCCTCTCCGCTCTCTCCCAACCTAAAAAAGTTACAATAGATGAAAATTCACTCAATATTCCATATTTTTTACCACGAGTAATCTATTCTAATATGCATTAAAGGGAAAAGGTACAAAAATGTCCCTAATGTTTATCTCAAAGTACAATTTAGCCATTAACCTTTTTTTTGGACTAAATAAATACAGTTTTATTCTTTAATGGCACATTCAAG
>CANYLF012675023.1:0-22183 GCA_948193215.1 Bocquillonia castaneifolia
TATCACATTTGATGACCTATAACTTGAGTTAGAACACTCAGAATTGAGTGATTCAAAAGCCTAAATTCAAGAGAAAATCAAGATCTACAACTTTCATGAATAAGTAGTGGCCATTTAATTACTGTAATTACTTGCAAAGTGAGTCACAAATCAGAAGTTATGTGATATGCAGTCTTGGTCGAAATCTAAATTTTAAAAGGTTGCGTGTAATTAATCGAAATAAGTTCTAATCATTCTAAGGTATTTAGGCAGCTGTAATTAGATTTTGAGATGTATAAATATATCAAAATTAAAACTGAAAAATGGTTGTTCTTCTCTATCTAAAAAAAAATTGATGAAAATTTTATGGAATTATTCATCAGTCAAACTATTGAAGTGTGGATTGAAAATCTAAAATTAAAATGCATAAATTGAAGATTGAAGACTTAAAATTAAAAAGGTATATAAATTTTTATTTTTTTACCATAAATTCATTGGTAATCAAGTAATATGCTTTATCTTAAAATGTAAAAAAAAAATAACTTGATAACATAATTATATCGATAACGATCACCACGTGCAACACACGTGAGGAAAAAAACTATTCTTGTTTAAAAATAAAAAGATAATGTCATGATTAAAAAAATAAAATATCTCCACACTCTAATTTTTTTTATTTAATTAACGTACCCACACATATATATGCATATATAAGATAAATAAAAAATATCAATTATTTTTTATCTTCTATTTGTTACTCTCAAATATGTCACTTATCACAATAAGAAAGAAGAAGGTAAGGAGAAGGCAATAAAGAAAATGTAGCTAACATTCCTTTTTATTAATAGCTCAAATAATTATATTTATATATAAGATATTTCTTTCTTCTACTTTTAAAAAATGTAATGAATAGTTCAGCTCACGTGAATTCAAAAAAAATTGCAATGAATTCAAATAATTTCATAAGAGTAAATTCACCGTTTATTTAAGTGAGAATTTTACTAATATTTTTATATATTCCTCCTAATTTTTTTATCAGTTATGTTTCAAAGTTAAGCCGCATATGTTCTCTTGAGCTATTAGTTGTCTTTTAAAATTAAACCACACATACTCTTTTAACACTCTAAAATGACAATTAATATAGAAAAATTCTTTTTTTTTTATATAAAATATCAACTAATAAAAAATCAAAGGGGTATGTCATTGTATTTCTCAAAAGCATTTCACTCATGCCTTGAATATCTAATTCTTAAAAAATGGTTTAGATTTTTATTGGATATCGAAAAAAAAAAATCACCCAATTTCTATAAATAAAAATTATAAAAAAAGTCTATAAACAGAGACATTTTTTTGAACTTAAATTATGTAAAAAATAAATAGACATTTTTTTGTCAGAGAGAGTATGTCCTTGGTTGAAATTAATTTTTCTTTGTATAATACACTCATAAAGATAATAAATCTCTTATGGATATAAT
The DNA here is from genome assembly GCA_948193215.1 of Bocquillonia castaneifolia. Classification (NCBI taxonomy): domain Eukaryota; kingdom Viridiplantae; phylum Streptophyta; class Magnoliopsida; order Malpighiales; family Euphorbiaceae; genus Bocquillonia; species Bocquillonia castaneifolia. Next base: position 1,455 of record CANYLF012675023.1, read on the forward strand.
AATTGATTTACACAATTTGGCATGCCTTGCCGGCAAATCTTATCTAAGAATAATTTTTAAGGTAACATCATGGATGCTGGAAAAAAAAAAAACAAATGTACTAAAAATATACAAAGCAAATTGTGAATGGAGATGAGAATAGATTGGATAAATATTATCCGGTAATTATTTTGAATGCATACCAAATATAATTAGTAAAAATCTATATTCATTATAATTCCAGATAAAAATATTTATGAATGTCAATATTAACATCAGATATTCGATTAATAATGATGATGATAGATAATAATTATCAACTTGAAACTAGAATATTTTTATTTTATTAAAATGGATACATAAACATTGGATATTTGGTACTAATTAATCACTTAAACATTCATTATTGAATTCAGATATCACATAACCAAATTCTATAATATATCTTTATTCAAATAATAAATGTTTGAAGGATCAGATTTTAATCCATGGAAATCCGATATAGGTAATAATGTTAAAATCCTAACCTATTCTGAATTTGATAAATAAATATCAAATCAGAACCAATATGAGTTAAGCAAACTAATTAATTTTTATAAAAAAATGTATATTTGTTTCAAGGAATTTACTACATCAAAAGTGCATCAACAAAAATGGTAGGCTATTAACTATTGGACTATATAGCAAGTGGCATACCAAAGAAAAGGAAGACATAAGCAAATGGTATGGTAAAGGCTAAACAATTTCACAAGAAGAACTGAAGGAGAGAAAGTGTGAGGGTTAGGGCGCGTGCAAATGACGTAACCAATCATGTGTTAGAAAGGAAAGAATAAGATTGTGAATCGGTTCGCCGCGTATGGACGGCGGTGCATATACAACAGGTGGAATATTGGTGGGGCCCATCTCTCTTAAGATTCTCATGTTTTATGTTTTGGTTTTACTGTGTGCTTAGACATTTTTTATTTTTCACATCCCCACTTTCTTTTTGTCCGCCACCCACCATTACCATTTCCAGTTCCATTTCCATTTTCTTCCCAAACAAATATTTTAAATAATTAATTTAGTGCATTGCACTATTGACATTTCTGCTACTATTTTTAATTATTTAGCCAATAAGGTCAATCACCAATTTTTCAGACTTTAATAGCTGAACTATTTTGAAACTGTATATATATAAATATATTTGAACATTTCAAACAAATTAACATGCCCTTTGAAGAATGAGTTAGGTTTGAAAAATAATGCTCAATGTTAGTCACCGCAGTAGAATCAATCAGGACATGAGCAAAAGTCTCATTTGATTTTTTATCAGCAAAATTTGAAGAATCAAAAAAAAAATAAAATAAAATTGAAACAAATGAAAAAGAAAAGGATAAGGATGATCAGATTGAGATTGAGATTGAGATTGAGATTGAGATGTTCCTCCATGTGAAAAGCGACATGCTTGAAAAATAAATGTAGCCCAAGTCACACCATATCTAACAAGAAGATGGGCCCTAATTAAGAGATCAACTTTGAAATTGATAGCAGTCAAGTCACTAGTAACTAGTACCCTCAGTACTTTTCACATCTTCACGTGAAGGAACAAGAACATTTCTTTTCTATTCAAAAAAAAAAAAAAAACTCTCACAATTCTGCATCAACTGCCTGTAGTGACAAATCCTTTCTTTTTACACCATCCATTCATACCCAACTTTTGTAGGTCCTCCACACTTACAATATTCCTTATACTCACTCTTCCACTAAGCTCTACTCAAGATGCAGCTTTCTTATTTTCTTTTAACTTTAGGATGACAGGTAAAAAAAAAAAAAAAGAAGCAGGGTGAGATATAGATTAAAAGTAGTAGTTATTAGAATCATCATCTGCTCAACTAGCAAGATAATGCATAGTATCCACGAATAAATGTCACAAGTGATCCTACAAATACCATAAATCACATTTCACAGTTAACCACCACATCCACCAAAAAAAACCCCTTCAATATTCGCTGTCCTGTATTCTTTTTCCACCCTGGCGGGCAACAGATGCCTTCAATTATATCAGAATGAAATTTCAACAGCATCTTTCTTCATGCCACAGAAAACAATTCTACCTAGAGAGAAAGGGTTCTCATTCCAATGGAAGCAAATTTCTTCACATATAGCAATTGAGTAGAACAAATTTGACTATAAAGTTATTTAGTAGCTTTGAATCAGAACAATGCAAATCCTATAAATGTAAGCCTTTTGAAATAGAAATTGGGGCAATACAAGTTGATGATCATCCTAAAGAGCTATCCTCGCACCATGACTCAAAATTTGAATTTAGAATCCCCATATAGGCCAAGGCAATCTCACTGACAAGTGCTTCAAGTCTTGTGTATCAAAATTTGTATCGCTTGCATAGCAATAAATTAGCTCTTCATCTGATGAAGAAACTAATTTGAGAATCAAAGAAAAACCAGGAATATATGCAGGCATGAGCGTGCAAATTTGGAACCCATTGGACACCATAGACAAGGCAGGTATGAGCACATAAAACATGTCAGCAAAACAAAATATGTTGCAGAGGATAGAACAGAAGAAGAAATTTTTTCGGCCTCTTTGTAAGCTAACCTATATTTTCTCAACCTGGCTCCCTGCAACACCAAAATGCAGGGCAAGCTGCAAGGCAAGCTAGCTTGCCCTGCAGCAATATAGCCTTCATGCTTCTCATTAACTCTTATATACATCAAATAGAAGTCCCCGTATTTAACAATTCATGTGTAGGAGGCAGACCCCCTAAATAGTGCTCCCCCCCAAAGCAAAGTGATTATATTTCAGTTAAAATAAAAGAATAATAATAAGATCATAATGAAAAAAAACATTCCACATACACTGCTGGTGAAGAAAACATAGGATACTATATAGGAAGACATAAACTAGAGATTTTCTCAAAAAACATTTCCATTTCTTGAACAAGAAGCATACATGAACGTTGAAAATACTAACAGCTCAAGCAAAATTGCTGCCCCGAATGGGCTTGACTTATGTACAAACATACAACTCACTGTTCCATCTTGATGAAATGAGCTGTCAGGAGCTTTGACACTGAGAAGCCATGGAACGAGTCAACCTCAAACAGCTCTTTTAGCTTATCATCGCATAAGATTCTCCGCTTATCAGATGGATCCTATAGCAAAAGTCAAAAAACTTTTAGTAAGAATACAGTTGCTTGATTTTCACTAGATTCAAAGGTTAGAAGGTAAATGCAAAGATCATCAGTTGACACGTCTATAGAAAGTAACTGCAAGTGGTATATAGCTATTTATAGAGAGAATAAAGAAAAAAAGAAGGGAGCAAAACAACGAAAGGTTTAATAAATGGTTTAAAGAAAATTGTAAATGACCAAGCAAAGGAACTGCACTAAACAGCAGATTAAAAATCATTAAACCATCCCATGTGTTCATATTTTAAGTAGCAGAAGTGAGCCTTTTAACAAACTCCATGGCTGTTAACCTCCTGATTCTCTCCCATACCCAGTCTTTTATTTGCTACTTTGGAAATTTTTCATGCCCAAATTACTTCTATCATTCCACTAGTTATGGCCTTTTTTTCATTTCTAATGTTCTTAAGGGCCAAAAGAGAGGAGAGAGAATGAGACAGCAAGTTTGAGATCCTAACTGCTAGTATTAGGAAAGCATCCAACTCTGGTCTATTGATTTGATGACTTATTTCCATTATTGCAAGGAGAAAACTTAATTAGTCTCTATCTAGCCATGGTCCAACTCATGGCTAAAATTGATACTGAATATCTGCATAACAAGCTTTCTTTCGAAAAACAAAAATAGACATAAACATCCTTGATTCTCTGATATTCTCTTACTCTTGAAACTAAATACAAAGTCCATCACTCAAATTTCAATATGCACAACACAACACATGCAAAGTGCTGGAACATTTGAATATATACAATGCATGGAATAAAAATATCATTTGATTCATTAATCATTTAAAAAGAAATTGGTCTTCACTTAAATTAGGGAGCATGAAAAGTTGCATTACGCACGACAAATAGAGTACGACACATCTACATTGACCTTACTTTTAATATTAAAGACCAAGAGATATCATTTCTCTGGACAAAGTAATTGAACAGTCAAACCCAAAAACCTGCTTTGTGCCATGGTTTGCCCATGCTGGTTCTCTCTTCTAACAAGATCAATTTGGTAATTGTCTAAAGAGTTACCTCTCATTTTACTAGTCAGGCAGTCATGTGCTTACAATGATTCAATGCAGATGCAAATGCAGTTCAAGAAATTGGATCAAGCTTTATCTGAACATTTTCAATACGTATCTAACCAAAGCCCAAACTTGCAGATAACTTCTATCATTAGTTAGTAGCTCCACATGAATTTCATAGACTAACTTATTAGATATGTATTAGCAGTCTTGCTATCTTCATTTTTCATCTATTAGTGAATTTCCACTCAATTTATTTTTCAATCATGTCCACAATTTCACCATGCCTTCAAGGATTCACAAATCTATTTCCATTATTCCATAGACTGTTGCAGAATACAAACATAACACATCTATTTGCAACTGCTCAGCAAAACTAAAGTTAAGCGAAGATGATTCAAATAAGCTTGGAATGACAAACTTGTCCACTTTTGGAGAGGCCCTGTACATGCAACATAAATTCAAATATGCTTGGAATGTCATTAGCAAGTGTTCTAGCAAACACCATAAATATTGTACTATTACAGAAAAATTCTTTCAGAAAGGCAACTGGCATACCTGTAGATCATTTTGTTTTATGTATTCCCACATCCGTTTTACAACATCCGCTCGAGACAGTTCATTTTCGCCAGTGCCAATAAATTTTACAAGAGCATCTGAGAGTGGAAGGGGAGCAAGAAAACCAGAAGCTCCTTTCTTTTGTCGTTTCTCCTTCTTCTTTGCCTCATTTGAATCTGAACAGAATGCTTATTACAATGTCATCACTAAAAGAAAAAGATATCATTTTTTTCCCTGTCTATTTTCTCACTTTAAAATTAAGGATTTGCATAATACCATATTAGAGATTGGCATAATACGATATCAAAGATTGGCAATAGAAACAAATTTAACAAACCAGAAAACCAATATAATTCAGAGCCAAAGTGCTTGTTCTCACCTTCTTCTCGTCTTTGCTTACTCCGTCTTTCTTTTTGTAATGTATTGGCTGGAGCTGCAAGATCAGAATAAATGATTTTACTCGAGCAATTGTAGTTCTGATATAATCATAAAAAAATTTAAGTTTAAGAGGGAGAAAATGTCTAGACAATGGTGCTCACGTTTGTGGCATTCATGTTTCATAATACAGCGTGAAAAGAAAGGTGAGTTAAATACATACCGTCCTCATCTAATGGCCATATGTGCTTCGACAGAACTTTATTCATTTGAAACATATTAATAGAATCAACACGGAAAAGAGCCCGTAATGAATCATCACATAGTATATTTCGTTTATTCTTTGGATCTTGTAAATTCTTCTCCCGGATATAGATCCAAAGCTTCTTCACAACCTAGAAGCAAAACAAAACAGGAAACAACGAACATAAATTGCATTTCTATAAAAAAAAAAAAGATATCTTCCGAGGATACCAAAATCAACCTACACAATTGGACTCACATTATACAGTGTCCAAACATTTATACCTCTGTTCTAGCCAATTCAGACTCTCCAGTGAACTCTTGAAGTTGTGGAGAAAGACTACATAATTTAGTGAAGCCACCTCCTCTTTTCTTAACATCTTTAACCGCCTTAGTAGACCTACTTAATAGCATAGATAATTCAGTTTAGAAATGCTGGCACGCCCTAAAATTATACGTATATATGTAATTCATTCCGGTAATAATTGTAAAAAATACAAAAGTTGTGATTGTCACAGCATTTCAGAACCCTACGCAACTGAGCAGCAGCAAGAAAAGGAGAAACCCATATATTAAAAAAAAGTAACAAATAAGCAAAGAGGGACCCACCCTCTTTTCTTGCTTCTTTCATTATCCTCTTCCTCTTCCTCCTCCTCCTCTTCTTCCTCCACTTCCTCTTCCTCCTCCGCTTCCTTTTCCTCCTCCGGCTTTAACTCTTCTTCTAGCTGTCCTCCTTCCTCTTCCTGTTCTTCATCCTCTTCTTCTTTGCCTGGGTCATTAGATCCCTCTGATGCTGAATCATTACTCTCTTCATCTTTTGCCTTCAGCTTTTCATTTTCTGGTTGCTCAACAATGGCATCAGTTAATACAACAATCAAATGCCTATAGCATGCAACTTCAGGAGAATATCTCTAAAGATAAATAATTAAGAAGATTATATTATACCGTAAATGAAAAAATGCGGAAGTTCAATGAGGAAGCCTTTTTGTGGTAGTTGAAGATTGCAGAAAATATAAACATCCTAAAGTAGTCCAAATACTGGCCAAAAAAGGATTAGTGTTTACGAAATAACAACTTATTATGCCAGAGCCAAAGAAAACAGGAGAAGGGTGGTAAAAGAAACACAGAGAAGGTAAAGTTAAAGAGAGATTACTTTTAAAAAAAATTGACAATAAAATTTGTGAACGCTAATCTTCCAATTATAGAGCCTAAGAGTTATTGCATTGCTTGTTCTACATTCCTATGTCCTTACAATCTCTTCCCTTTGAAGCCTCCTCAAAATATTCTCATTTATGGTTTGACTTTTTACTACCTAATCCAAGCATCTTAAATACAGTTATTTCTTAAATTCTATGGCATCCCCAATTAATGCATTCCTACAAAACTCAAATTTCGAATTACTGCATGGTGTGATTATATTTCTTGATATCTATAACCATCCATAAGAACAAATAAGCATCAAGTAAAGGGGGAAAAAAATAGAACATAGATGATTAGAACCACCAATACATAGATGATTAGAACCACCAATACTGAATTTCCACCATCAACATCAGCACAGTTATTTCATTTCTTAGTGGTACAGATTGCTTCAGTTCCAAAGTGCCTCAAGTCAGTGAAGAACTCCAGTGTATCCAGTAAGAATGTTGCATTCTTGAGAATGATCTTTTAGCATGACATAGAATGCGAACACTGCCTAATAAGAACTATGGTCTATCACAGCTGTTTACAAATGTTGTGCACCATAATTGGACTGCTTGATTTGTTGTCTTACACAATTATTCTCCTAGATCTTAATCAACCACATATGAAATGAGGACTTGCAAAATGGAAGGGCAAACACATCCACCAATCCATAAGAGATCTTTAATAAAATTATTCTCATAGAGCATACAATTGTATTCCTCTAGAGAATTAACACATTGTGGCCCAAGGAAATATGGATGAAATTTTAAGGGATGATATTGGGTACTGTTCCAAATTATGAATCATCAAGTGTCAACTCCTCCTCATTAATGTGGTATTCCAAAACATTTGCATTTAGGAAACATCCTAGGCCAAAATTATAAAATTGGAAGGCCATTCGTATAAAAAACTGTCACTTTATCAATGACAGCAAAGGTAAGATCAATCTTGTTCTCCTTATAAAAACTTACAACATGGCCTATATGAATTCCCCATCAGATATGCATATAGCTGCAATGTAAATCACAAGAACAGAATTTTTCTGCTTGTTTAGAAGAAAAATGACTCTGCATTTACAACAACCGAGTTGGGCAAGGTCCAAGTGCCAGAAATTAACTGTTGAAATCTAAGACACAACACTTAAAAATGAAATCCAATAGAAAATTTGAACATACTTGTCATGTCAACTAAACTTGAATATATGTAAAATCCTATATTACAATCTTAATCTCACATCAACATAAAGGCACTCTTACTCTTTCAAAATCAAGAGTTCCTATTTTAACATACGAACAAATTACAATTCACATATGTATTCATATATTCACTTTGAAATCACTAACCTTCCAATTCTGTGTCTCAGACTCCCTTCTCTAGTTTTGTAAAAATTCAACACAAAACAAAATTGACACAGTAATATATTTCTTTGTTTGCTAGAACTCTCCCGCAAAATGACAGCATTAGGACTCATAAATATGTCATTTCAGTCATTGATATTTTAAGAATTTGACATAAATGTATAGAATCATGATCTACTTTATTAGAAACTATTGTTTTAAAGCATTTCTTACTTTACCACAGGACTATTGTTTTAAAGTATTGTTCTTAAATAAACATTTCATCACTTGAATAAGTAATGTTAGGATAAATTTTCTTTATGAATTTTTGAGTTCAGTATGAAAGGAAGCACTCCAGTCAATATTCACTGCTTGATAGATAAAGTGTTGGAACCTAAGTCTTACCTTGGACTCTTACAAGTTTTTAATTTTACATGACAGGAACAACAAAAACAAAGCAACAGAGACAGCAGCAGAATGCAGAAACATCAGCAGCTTCAAAAGCAGCAGCTCCATACAGAAATGCTTACAGACATAAACACATGAATGTGCATGGTTCTAATGTATTGAATAGTAATTAGAGGGAAATGTAAGCTTGAATTGCAAGGGATGAGTTGAATTAAAAGAAGAAAATATCTTTGGCTCTTAAGTTTAAATTTAAAACTTGAGTAATGATGGTTGTGAGAGAGAAAATCTAAATTGTAATGATGGCAAAGCTTTGTGAGTTTTTAAATGTTTGTTAATGAAATGTGAAAGTGTGTCAAGATCTTTCAAAACAATCAAAGTTCTACCTATCAAACACTTCTATTTCACTGCCCTGACATGGAGTCCTGGTGATGCATTTTAGATATTTTATGCAAAACTAAATTAGGATGACCAAACGATTCAAGTGATGTTTGGCTATAGACAAAAACAAAAGAGGGAGAGACATTTTGGATTACAAAGTTTGAAAACCTTGCATAAATAAACCACATAGTTTTCTCTGCTTGTATTAAGAACACAAAACCAACATCGTATACTACAAGACAGAAAGATATATAAATTCAATTTAATTTTAAAAAATAAAAGCAGTTAAAACAGAAAATACCAGCTTCAGCAGTTAATGGCCAAATATGCTTGGAGAGGACCTTATTCATTTGAAACATGTTAATTGAGTTTACACGAAAAAGATCACGCAATGCTTCATCACACTTTATATTACGCCTGTTCTTAGGGTCCTGCAGATCATTTTCACGGATATAGGCCCAGAGTTTCTTCACAACCTATAACAAAAAAAAAGGTACAGAATGAGAACAAGTGAGTGCCAAAAAGAATTTTAAAAAATGCAATGGATGTTACCTCAGTTCTAGCTAATTCTGAGACCCCAACAAACTTTTGAAGCTGTGGAGAAAGACTGCACAACATGGTAAATCCACCTCCTCTTTTCTTCACTTTCTTTCCACCATTTTTTGACCTAATTAATTACATATAAATAAATAGTATTCAGCATTATTTAGTACAATAGTGTGCTTAATAAATTCTTGTACTTGGGAAGCATTCAATTAAATATTATGTGCGAAAATAGAATCCAATTCAAATTTCTTGATTTTTCAAGAATGCAAATTCAATGGATACACACTCAAAACAACAAGAAGAACACAAGAAATTGTTTCCCTTTTCTTAAAAAAATAATTAATTTCTTAATAAATTTGTCAAAGCTTATATTTCTTTTCCCAAACAAAGAAAACATAACATTCCAACAATTAATTAAAAAAAAGAAAATAAATTACCTTTCACTCTCCTCTTCATCCTCCTCCTCCTCCTCCTCTTCTTCGCGTTCTTGGTTATCTTCAACGGCGTCGTTTTCGTTTCCATGTTCGTTTTCATTTTCGTTCGGCATTTCATTATCTAAAATATTTTGCTGCTCTTCATCATCATCTTTATCGTGATTTTCTAGGGTTTCCAGATATATGTCAATTTGTTCCCTAATAAAGGCTTTCCTGTCTGACAAACTGACTCCAAAATCTTCCTCCAGCATCCGTCGAACACTGCCCGCCGTCGTGGTGTTGAGGTCCGAGTCCTGAAGAACTTCCCGAAGCCGAGTCACGATATCCGAATCCGATACCATATTTTCGATGTCGACGATGCGCTGCTGCTTTTGTTTATGAGAGAGAAGAGGAACAATGGCGTTTTGAGTTTTTGTTTTCCCGAAAATGGCGTCTCATTCTTTTACTCTCTCTTGTGCACACTGCATGTGTTTGTGAGGGGGGTATTTCCGGTATTTAGGCTAAGGTTTCCCGAAACGACAACGTATTAGTTGTCGCCTCCAAAACGCCACTTGTTAATTTATGCTGTTAACGGGAAGCAAGCAACCGCTTGCTTGCTTGCTTGCTTAGATTAAAAGAAATAAAATTAAAAAGATTTTCTTTAACTATACTTATTAAAGAAAGTACTACATACTATACTATTATTAGTTTACTTTTCCAAATGATTTTTTTATAAAAAAAAAAAAGAAAAAGAAAAGAAAGAATTAGCATTCGATAATGATAGAGTAGTAGATATTGGGCTAGAATTAGGTTCAATACTATATAACAGAAAAATGACATCTTTCTAGAATACTAATGGAATGGGGGATCAAGGGAACACTTGTAAGAAATCTAGCAAGTGCTCCTAAAACCCTAGATTCCTTGAACATACTATATATAAGAATAGTAAAAGGATATGTGAGGTAATTCTATTCTTAAAAAACCATAAACCCTTATATTCTCTATTTCTGGTACTATTCACTGACTTAAGTATCGGAGTACGAATGGGACCCCCCAGTTCCGACGTATTCTAAATTATTATTTATGTTGTAGAGACCCGTTAAACAGCACTTGAAATCCGCGAGTCAGGCTTTGAAACCCGAAAGTAGCGAGTAGATATCCACGTGGATAATCGAAATCCATCAATCCCCGTTGCCTTTATTCTCGGCCCCATCAGCTACAGAGATGAATAGCGGAAACTGAAGTGAAGAGTCATCGATGAATTTTGGGTTTGTGATTTCGAATATAATGATCTTTAGACTTTTTAACTTTTTTTTTTAATAATGACAGTGGATTTCGAATTTGATGTCAAATGTGTTTGTCTGATTTTGATCATTAAAATTCAGCGATGAATAAAAAGATCAGTTTTTTTTTTGTTTGTTCACCTTATATGCCTGTGTTGATCGTCTTGGAGACGGTAATGGTGTTTTTGAGGGCTTGTGAAAGTGCTGGTCTTCTAAGAAAGGTTGAGAGTTTCAGTAAAAGAAAAAAAGGATAAAAAATAAAAGAAAGGTTGAAGTTAAATGTTATTGGTGGTGGCCGGTAGGATTTGGGTACACCGTAGGCCAGATGGAGGGATATGGAAAGTCAAGTAGTCAACTTCTTTTTGAAAAAAAAAAAAATCTGATTTTTTTTTTTTAAAACATATAAATTTTTTTTTCTTTTAAAAAAAAAATCGATATGTTTTTTTTAAAAAAAAAAGAGAAGAAAAAGCAAAGGACACAGAGTCATATCTAAAAATAAATGGCATAATTAACCTTAGCTAAGTTTATTTAATATTTTGTAAGTAATCAATAATTTTTTTATAAAATAAATGAACTAATAGATTGAAATAAAAATTAATTAGTATTAAAAATTTTAGATATTAAAAGTTGCATTTTAGATTTAGGACTTTGGATTTAGAGTTTTTATATTTAATATTTAGCCTTTAATCAGGATTTAGAGTTTAATTTGAATTTAAAGTTTATGATTTAGGATCTAGAGTTTTATTATTTAACATTTAGCCTTTAATTAGGATTTATAGTTTAATTAGAATTTAGAATATAGGATTGAGAATTTATAATTTTAAGATTTAGTGTTGAGAATTTTAAGATTTGCCTCTAAAATTTATGTTAGGATTTTATAATAGTCATGTCTATGTGATTGTAAAAATAGATATCAAATTAATTTAAGACTCATCTAGTTCATAAAATAAATGAAATAATTATTCCTAAGAAATATTTAGATAAAAAAATAAAATAAGTATTTTATATAAAATTGATATTTTTTTTAGTTCATTCATAAATTCTAATTATTTAAATTTATAGAATAATTATGTCTTATAATATATACAGAATAATCATTTCATTCTATAAAAAAATAAATATAAAAGTTACTAATTTAAGAAAAATAATCCCCTAAAAAAATAAGGAAATAATTGAGAGGATTAAGGGAGGTGATATTTTGGATTTGTTTTTTTCTAAGTTTTCAACTTTCTGGTGATACATGAGTGTTTTGTTTTCCTATATGTGTGTGTTTTTTTTTTTTTTTACCATTTCGTATATGTGTTATTGTGTTATACTCAGTCCTCAAAAATTTTCATGATTTTTTTACCAAAAGAAGTGTTTAAAAATGATTTTTAATGGTTTTTTTTTTTCACCCCTTTAGCAGAAAAAAAAAAGAAGAGTTTAAAAATGAAAATAGAAGTTTACAGGTGTCATATAATTGTAGCGTTTTAGTTTTTGTGGGTCCAACACAAAAACACTCTCTGTTAGAATTTAGGTCCAAAATTTTTGACTCGCAGGGGGATTTATGTTTTTTTTTTTGAAAAAAAAAAATATCTCTTTGCGTTTTGGCTAAAGGTCTTTCACAAGAGGTCGAAGGGTCAACCAAAGTGTACACTGATAGTGAACAATTTGGAAGTGGGTTTAAGAGGAACACGAACAGCCAGAAGTGGATGATCAAAATACCCTCCCTATAAATCCATAGAAGAAGCACTTCCTCTCCTCTTCTCTTCTCTTCTCTCACTTTGTTCTTCTTCTTCTTTCTGCTACGTACTTTCGGTTTCCAAGTAATGAAACCTGTTGATTCATCCAGTAAGTGAAACCACTACTGGCTCTTTCTTTAATCTTTGGTTTCTTTCTTTCTATCCTTCCTTTTCTTTTATTTAAGTAAAAATGATCTTTTTCTTTATTACAGGTAAAAGTGTACAGAAAAAGACAGTTGGGTATCGATTCCATCCAACTGATACTGAATTGGTTGGCCATTTCTTGAATTTGAAGATTCATAGCAATGGAAACTACAACATGCCCATTGCTGATATCAAACTCTGTGACTTCGAACCCTGGGATCTTCCTCGTAAATTTGTTATCTTTTTCTTCTTCTTCTTCTTCTTTTTATTAATTGTATTGGCTTATTTTATGACAATGAATGATAATATTGTGTAGAACATTCCAAGATTAAATCAGAGGATCAGACATGGTATTTCTTTTGTGCTCGTGATTTGAAGTATTCACGTAGCAGGAGGGTTAACAGGACTACCAAGGCTGGGTTATGGAAAATCACGGGTAAGGAGCGCAAGATCAAGGCAGTTGGCTCAAAGAAGGTCATTGGTACCAAGAGAACTTTAGTTTTCTACAAGGAAGGACCAAATCAGAAGAGAGATCTCAAGACTGAATGGATCATGCATGAATACAACTACATTCCCCAGGTAAAACCTTTTGGAAAATGATTTGTTTTCTAATTTGAATTGTCTCTTATAATACTCATACGCATTGTACACTTGTAGCCATTTTGATTTTCAATTTGCTTCTTAAGTGAAAAATATAGGTTTATGGGCTTTGATTTCTCTGCTATTTATTCCCTTGACAGTTTGATTACATGGTGTCCTTGTGGATTTTAGAAATTTTCCTTTTTTGTTATGTAGTGTTTAGACTTTTTGAGTTTATGGTTTTGTGCTTCAAAATGGGCAGGGAAACTTTGCTGTTTGTAAATTGAAAAAAAAGTTGGATGGAAAGATCAGAAAACATGAACCTAATAAAGTGCCTTCAGCTTCCGCTGGAAAGATCAGCCAACGCCAACAAAATGAAATGGCTTCATCTTCGCCTTCTGAAAGTGTTATTACAGTTGATTCATCCTCTGGTGAATGTCAGCCTTGCACCGATAAGAATTCTGATTTTGAGTATCTTAATATAGAAGAGATTACTGATGTGTCAACTTGTGATAAAGGTGAACAGAGCTGCTACGCAGCTTTTGATTTCGCAAATCCAAGTGAAAATGAAGTGATCACTAATTCTGTTTGCAATGGAAGTAAATCATGTCAACAGTGGGCTTCTGGTCTTGAAGATCAGCCTCCTAATGATATCACTGCCGGTTCAACCTATCACTATCCACTAGTTTATGGGGAAGGTGAATGGAGTCCCCTCGCAGGAACCCCTGTATATCCATATGAGAAGGCTCATATGTCAATGCCTTTAGTTGTTGATGGTTTGGAAATTAATACAACGGAGGCTTCATCTTTGGAGGTAAGAAGTCAGGCATGTCTTGCAGGCTTTTAATAATCCTCTGGTGCATGAGAAACAAATAAACTTGGAGAATTATCTAAATTGTTTTTCTTTTTGCAGGTACAGGGTCCACCTACCTTCTTTGATGACCTGAAAACATTTATTGAGCCTGAAAACATGCTGAGCTCTGCACATTCTCACCTATGAGGACAGAGGAATGGAGGCTTTCCTACCTATAACAGCTTTTTTGTACTCCTCCGCCAAGTGAACAGGTTCTGAAATAGGATTTATTCTACACCCTTTTATTTTCTTTTTGGTGTTTAACAACACTGTATATAAACTAAAAACTCATAGAGGTTTTTTGGATAGCTGTCTGTTTGTTGTTAGGCTATATGATAGACATGGTAGACGGCAATTGATGACCTAATTTCGTCCAAGATCTGCAGCTATGTTTATAAAGATTGATAGTATTAATTGTAAAAGGCTCAAACGCTTGTCTTGAAGTTTCTGATAGTGCTGTTAGTTTCCATTTCTGATAGTTTTTATATTTAGTTCATATCCTTGTCTGTTATAGAGAATGTGGTTATTTTGAGGGGACCTGATGCAATCAAAACACTGCCAGGTTGTGATGTGAATGATTGTGATAAATTCAGTGTGATTTTCTGCTGAAAAATCTAGGATAGGTTAATAAATGTAGTGTTGATTATCTTTGTTGATGCCATCAGTTCCAGCAAAATATAGCCTTGTGTGGTAAAATATATGCCAATATTGCTTTTAAAAGTTAAAATATCAGTTATAGTAGTGGTTGACTTGTGTTTGCTTATGCAGCATGTGTTGATGAAATGTGTAAAAAAAAGTGAGAAAAAAACAAAAAGGGAAAGGAGAGTAAGTGCTTATGGTAGTACCTGTAATAGAAAATGTTAAATGTTAAAATGATATTTATTTTCCTGTTTTCCAAGATTCAGGTTCTAAAATTTCCTTCTTGTGTCCATGTGCTGCTATATTTTTGTTATTCGTCTTCTATCCTCCAAGATCTCTGCTTCAGCAGTATCATAATTTTGTTGCTGGTAGTGATTTTCCTTCTTTCCTTGTTGAACAATTAATGAGTCTCGATTAGACATTAACCAAGACCGGAAGTACATGTAAGTAGAAAAGACCTCCAGTTTAGAGAGAAGAATCTCTACATATCAGAAAAACAACTTACTGAGCTACTAAAACGTTTCCCATGGTGGGGGATCTTCATTGAACATGGCTACCAGCTATGAAGCCTTTTATACTTAAACAAAGCTCAAGATACAATCCAGAAACTGGCAGAGCTGCAAACACCAAAAAAAATTATGATTCAAAGCGGTTAGAGCAAGTGTTTAATTTTCACAGCAGAAACAAAATATTTCTACTTCCTAATAAGAAAAATAGAAAACTGTTACGAGAGTAGACATGCTCATGGCAGAGCCTGGCTGGATTCAAATCGAGCTCAACAGGCCTGAGTGTGAGTTTGGGTTAAAGTTTTTCAGGTTAATATTTATTTTTAATCAAAAATAAAAATTCAACCTCTTAAAGTTATCTATTTTAGGTTAGGAAAGGATCATTAGGCCTTTTTTTTTTCTTCATTTTAAGTAAAACGAAAAGGGAAAGGGATAGGCATAAGATTCACAGTTGTTGGCTTTAAAGAATTGGTGTAACTTCTGTTCCTGAAAGCTAAGTCAAGGGGCAGAAAGAGGGCTGCAGAGAGCCTAACAATGCAATTTATAGTGTCTTAAACAAGTGGGTGTCCATTTATTATTTAAATGTCCTCTCCTATTTAGAAAATTTGAATGCTTCTGAAATTTTTTGCAATTGATAACCATATATTTGGATAAAAATAAAGCATTAAGTTGGTTGCTAGATTTCATCACACCAGCGGAAAAAAGCTTAATTAAATAAGAGATTACAGTTGACGAATAGTAGTTGTCCAATAGTTCTTGTAAATAAAAAAAAAATTATATCAATTGTTTTTAGTGACACATTCAAAATGTTATCCTTCTAAATAGTGGCGCTAAACAAATCCTGAAAAACATTTGGCAATGTAAATAGGTTGATGCAAGGGTGGACCTACCTAGTCCACATGTTAGACAATTGCCCATCTTAAAAAAAAAAAAATTCTTAAATAAATTAATTAATTTTTATATAATTATCTATTTTTCATTAGTAATTTTCATAATATTACTCAGCGTAAAATCGTTATTTTCTTTATTTCATACCTTAAAATTATGGTTTTATTTGGGACATTCTAACTTAGATTAGGTTCATTATGGACCCCTCACAAATCATTCACTTTTATTGATTTATGAAATCCCCACATGTGAATGTAGTTCATGAAAGACCCAATTTAATAAGAATTCTCCGCTTTATTTACTTTCACGTTATAAATTTACCTCCTTAAAAAAATTTCTTAATCTGCCACCAAGTTGATGTGGACTATTTTTATTTCTCTAGTCATACGATAGATACACTCTACCTATGAATTTGTCCACTTGAATAAATACTAACAATTAATATATGTGAGAGAGAAAAAATTCCTAATTTGAGCAAGCTCCGTTTCAACCGAGCTATCAAACATTTCTCAAATTATATAAAAATAAAAATTTAGAAACCCACCCATTAATAATTTATATAAAAATAAATATAATAAAAATATATAAATGACATGGACTATTTTTATTTTTGTAATCTATAAATGATGTGATAGATAAGGGTCTGCTTAAGAATTTCTCAATAAATGATGTGATAAACACAATCTACCTAAGAATTTTTCCACTTAAATGCATTAGATACTTATATTTCCACTAACAATTAATAGATATGAGAGGGAAAAAAAACTTCCTAATTTAAGCAAGCTCAATTTGAATTGAATTGTCAAATATTACTCAAATTATATAAAGATAAAATTATAGGAATCCATTAATTAATAATTTATATAAAAATAAATAAATATAACAAAAAATTTAATGTGATAACACATAATGAAATTAAAGTTTATCTTTCCTTAACCCATACATATTTTTGTTAAGAAATAATATTTAACCCAAGTTAAAATATAACCTTTTAAAACTTTCCTTTTCCATCAAACAAACCGAACAAAATTTAAGCATTTAACCCTTACTGCATTACCCTCGTGCCAGACACTTGATATATTCTTTTTTTTTTTTTTTTGACAAGAGCACTTGATATTGAACTTCATAACAGGTGGCTTTAAACACTATAATAATCATCCATTGAACTTTTAACTTCTTAAAATAAAAGTAAGAAAAACTACATGTTGTAAACTAACTTACACTAGAGACCAATTGGAATTTTGGAATGTTGGATGATTAAAGTAAAGTAGTATGATATTATAAGGTTGTCATCCAAAAGAAGTAATTTTTCGTTGGGATGTATATGCAAATAGACTTGTCAGCTTCAGCGAATGTTCCTAGTATTTCTTACTAAGATTGTTATGGAAGTTGGCAAATTAAGGCCACGAAGTCCAAGGACCTTGGAGATGAAGTTGTTTTGTGTTACTAATTAACAAATCTCTAGTTTTCACTTATTTATTTAATTATTTAGTTAATATATTAATTGCAGAATCCATAACCTTGGAGAAAATAATTAATAACATTGTTGATTGGCCTATATTATATGACAATAAATAACAATTGTAGTACCCTTTGCAATATGGGTCTGAATTTAAGTCAAAACATTTGAAACCAAGTCCCTTCCTTAACTAATTACATGGCTTCTTAGAGAAGCAGAGACGTCATGTCCATACTACTATATATATAGCTCTCTTACCCGCTTACAGCCACACCAACTTGTTCTTCTTCTTCTTCTTTTTCTTTTTATTCTTCTTTTGAGATATATATATATATATATATATATACACTAATCTTCCTCTTGTGCTCTTGATCTTAATTGTGTGCATTATTTAATTATTTCTCATTTCCAAAAACTTAAAAGATCAAAGTAGTAGTATAATATGGATAGCGGAATTGGGTTCAGATTCCACCCTTCGGACGTTGAGCTGGTGGATCATTACCTTAGGCATAAGCTACTTGGCAATGATGATGAAGTCTGGCAAATTCCCGAGATTAATGTGCTCAGTTTTGAACCTTGGGACCTCCCTCGTAAGTCTATATATATATAAATATTTTTTTCTCTCTCTGATTTTATTTTTATGTTTTTACCTTTTTAGATGATGATGATGATGATGATAATAATAATATACTACATGGAGTGATTAACTTAATTTCTCTTATTCCATTTCCATGCAGAGCATGCCATAGTGATGGACAATTCCAATGACCAAGTGTGGTATTTCTTTTGCACTCCACATTACAAGTACTCCAATAGCAAACGGAATGACAGGACAACTAATGCTGGATACTGGAAAGTAACTGGTAAGGATCGTAAAATCGGAGATATTGGTATTAAAAGAACTCTTGTTTTCTATAAAGGCCGTCCTAAAGGAAACAAGACCAACTGGATTATGCATGAATATGTTCCCACCTTTCACTTCCAAACTGAGGTATATATATTAACTAGTTTTCACATAATAATAATTAGCTTCCTTCCATCCTCTTGTGTGTTTTGTAGTACCTCAATTTATTAATCATCTTTAATTTTTCTTGGTGAACTTGTATTAATTAATTTTACAGAGGGATTTTGTTATCTGCAAAATAAAGAGAAGGGTAGATGGAGATGCAGAAGATATGCCCGAGTTTGCACAAGGCGAATCAAGCACTCCAGCTGCAGCTGCACCTGTGGCTTCCTATACTGAAAATCAAAGCTTCAATTGCTATAATACAACCCCCCAAGTACAAGAATTTGATCAGGTTAGTAATTAAAATGGCCTGGCTTGTTTAATTAAGAGACGTATATATATATATATACACACACATACATACATATATATACAGTAAGTTCATATTATAATCTTTAAGCTCATCGGTTTTTGACATTGCTGGTGCAGGAAATGCAAGCATATACGCAATCATTTCGTGACTACAATGCAAGCGATTACAGCCTTGACTCTGCATTTCAGTGGCAGAATAACCATTATTATCAAGGCAATTACTAAGCCAAACAATTAATGTAGGTCGCTAGCTAATGTCGTAGGAAATAGTAATTTGTACTAGTTTTTTTTCTTTTTTTTTTTTGGTGCGTGTGCAAAGGAAATAAATTAATTGTTGCTGTTTGTTCGTCATATGAACACTTATCTGCTCACTAAATGCCCACCTAGTCTTATTATAAGCGTCCAAGTTTATTTATATATATGTCCAAGTTTATCAGTAGTTTATTATAAATGTTCCTCTTGTGTTTTGTGGTGTACTACCCGGATCCTTTGAAGTGAATAGTTAGTTGTTTGTTTTTTTTTTCAAGGCTTGTCACGTCACTCATCTATTAAATTCTTATTTATTAAATTTTTCTCTATAATGGTTATACTTTTGATATGAAACCCACAATTAAATCACATTTATTATTTACATTATTCATCATATGTACATTATTCTATTTCTTTAACTATTAAAGAAAAGTAATAATGTGAAACTTTTAATTGATTAAAAATATTTATTATTTATTATTTAATTTTTCAATTATGGTATTTGAATTTTTAGAAATTTTTTTACAACAATAAATTATATTTCAATGACTACGGCTCAGTTTAACATTGATTATCAAAATCACTTTTACTATATAAACAATTAGTTGTTTATAAGTAACCATTATTTAACTTATAAACTACCAGCTATTTATAAATCTTATTATATAAACTACCAGCTGTTTATAAGTAACAACTGTTTAACTTATAAACTACTAGTTGTTTATAAATCTTATTCATTATATATATGTACATTATTCTATTTCTTTTAACTATTGAAGAAAAATAATAATGTGAAATTTTTAACTGATTAAAAATCTTTTTTTAATTTATTATTTAATTTTTTAGTTATGGTATTTAAATTTTTAGAAATTTTTTGACAACACTAAATTATATTTCAATGACTATGATCCAATTTAGCATTGATTATCAAAATCACTTTTACTATATAAACTAATAGTTGTTTATAAGTAAAATCTATTTAACTTATAAACTACCGGCTGTTTATAAGTCTTATTATATAAACTACTAGTAGTTTATAGGTAATGACTATTTAATTTATAAACTACTAGCTATTTATAAGTCTTATTCATCATATGTATGCATATTATTCTATTTCCTTTAACTATTAAAGAAAAATATAATAATGTGAAAATTTTAATTTATTAAAAATATTTTTTTAATTTATTATTTCATTTTTTAAAATTATTTAATTATTGAATTATTGTATTTAACTTTTTTTAAAAAAAATTACAACATTAAATTATATTTCAATGACTACATAGTAAAAATATAAATAAGTTTTGTAAAATTTCATATAAAATAGGATATTCTATTACATAAACAACTTTCATGACATAATATATTAAATGTATATATAGAAGGTGTGTAAAAATAATAAAAATATAGAAGAATATATATAGATATGAATTTTCCATAAATTAATTAAAATAAGAACATAAACGGTACC
>CANYLF012675697.1:0-19440 GCA_948193215.1 Bocquillonia castaneifolia
TAGAAACTCATTTCACCTTTCCTTTCTTTAAGGGTGTATGTATATTACTACCATTCCAATATTTCGGGTAACTAATAAATAAATTAATGTGCAAATATTAACCTGTAAAATAAATGTAAAAATACATAGAAATTGATTGTGGATGTCATGCATGTAAATAAAAAGGAAATAATCCACTCGGCTAACCCCTTTAAAATAAGTAGAAATCCACCAATGTAGCAATAAACACTTAATCAATCAGGGTTAATTACAACGGACCTAATGCAGGTCTAAAATCAATTAGAAACAATATTAGGCGCGCCCATTCATTGTATCCTACTTTTCGGGTGAGTTATCGCTTTATATTATTTATCTCTAGTAGGAAATAATGACCTTATTACTTAACTGAATGGGAAATTGCCCCAAGAATGGATGACACATTCTGAACCTAGAAATCATCTGGTGTGAAGACGAATGGGAATTCCTGAGTAATCCATCTGTTTGTTAATCACTAAGAGATCCCGATGCTATTCGGGTGGCGACTCTATAACTGTTTTCGTAAAATCATAAAAATCCATCTAGTGAGTCTGTCGCTATTGCCATTGGACACCAACCGACGGGCAAGTCTCGGGCGCTCTGTCCACAGTGGCGACTCCACCGGGGAAGTTTTTACAAATAAATGAATGAAGATTCCGGGCAATTTTCCATCTTTTTAATTAATCTGATCATTGTTCTCCTTTGCATTGCACTGTTCTGCTTTTTTAGGGTCCTTAATATACCTTGGTACCATCTATAATGCACTCCAACAATTCCGCACCATTTTCTTAGATTGTATTATCGGTGGACCACTCACAGTGATTGGGAGTCCTACCCGGCTTACCATCTTAGCAATGGTTAATGAGTCATGGTTAATGGGAAGCCCATACTGGATCTCCTACCATCCCAACAATGGTTAATAGAAGTCCGACTCTATGGGAGCCTTATTAGCCAAACCGAAGAGCCAAAACCCAGTATGTAATGACCACAGAAGTTTTCCACTAGGTTGTGCCCGCTAATCTTACCTGTTGTAATGCTGCCATAAGTATTTATGATCAAAGCCTATACCGAAACTCTGTCCGCCTAAAGAAAAAATTTAGGTACAAGGATACAGACTCAATTATCATAAGTGCTATTGTTTGCTAGGATAGTTTGAGAGAATGTTCTTATACGACGGTACTATCATCCCTTGCTAATGAAATAAAGTACCCCAGCTTACCTAGGAAATGGACTTTGACAAATGGAATATGGGTGTGGGAGAAAAAAGGTTGGAAGGCCTGCCATTTGGCAGTAATTGTTACTTGTATAGCTAACGAGTTTTCTTGTTTTCTTTGTCATACATACATGCATACATGCATATGACACTCATTCATGCACTTACTAACCCCTTTTATGCAGCTAAAAATGGCAAGTAGCTCTCGCCATTCCAGCAATAGCACTGAATTGGACATCCATAGTGACGGTACTACTTCAACGACATTAAATCTGAATGAGTGCTATACCTAGAACAACCTCTATCAGCTACACTTGCTACTTTGAGAAATTGGGATGTTACCATACCTAAGCCCTCTTCCTTCCACCCAGACGCCAGTAAAACAAGTTTTGAAACTGGGACTTTCTGTGACTACTATGAGATGGAAGGACATTAGACGAATGAATGCCAAACTTTGGGGAAGGCCATACGACGCCTTATTAATGATGATGTCCTAATGAAAGTAGGAATAGAAAAATATGTCCTTGGCACCAATTGGGGCACTTGGGAGATCCCTGTTCTGAATGGTGATTTTGAAGGAGAGGACTACCTAGTGGAAAAAGAATGGAGGGCCCTGGAAATTTATGAAGAGCTAACTGAACGCAGAATATTAAACAAGCTGTCCCAACAACTGTGATGGAAGGGGGTGTATATAGGCCCTACTCCTTCTGTGAATACCACTGCAGCTCTGGACACTACATTGATGAGTGCGGGGCATTCAGAAGAGCTATTAATGAACTATGTAGCAAGAGAGAGATTGCCATCACCGACAATGTGTTCATCATTTACATAGGGGCGAAGAAACAGGAAAGAATCAAAATCTTACTCCTTGGCTTATTCAAATGGAATGAAGTACCACCCCTGCAGCTAAAATGACCTTCATCAGTCCTTAAAAAAACACCCTGAGTGAAATCTTCGATTATCTAGTAGAGAAAGGGTACTTCCATCCCACTGACCCACCTGTTTATAATAGCTTTAGCTCCTTCATCGCAGGAGAATACTGTTGATACCACCAATCTATGGGACACAACTTGAGAGATTGTTATTGGTTTGTCAACATCATAGAAGATCTGGTCCTGGATGAAAAATTGGTTAGCATGGGAGATGGAACCATGGGATATTCCACAGAATGGAAAAGTCATCACCCGCCCAGAAAAGTGCTGGGAATATGAACCCTAGTCAAGTCAAAAATACCAACTTGTAAGGTAGTTGGTTGCTACACTACATGGCAAAATATCACCCTGAGGAATTACCCATTGTCCTTGACCGTATAGAGAAAGAAAGGAGAAAAGGAAAGAAGACAGAAGGCTAAGGATGCAGACAAACGCTGGAGTTAGAAGTACTAAGAGGTATCGGATAGGCACTGACAGTTTTCACCTTTGGAAGAATGGCGTGGGCCGAATAAATACAACCATCAAATTTTACTTGTAATTTATAGGATGGATTATACTTGACTAGACTTAGTTCCTTTTACTTAATAAAACACTTTCCCGCTTTATATTGCATAAGGTCTTTCAGTACTAATGCCCTCGCATGAATGATCAACCAAGTGAGAATGGTGTCAAACGATGATAGGATGCTTGTTGACCGGGATAGACATTCAGACACAGGCCTTTGGATGGATGCAACAGAGATGGACAGAGCTACTTACTATATCACGATCATGAATGCATACATAAATCAATAGAGTCATGAAGCATTACACGCATTGAACATTACACAGACACATGCTATAGGTTTTTTTGCCATAATCTCCTTGATTTTGTAGTAAATGGAAGATAAATTTTGACTCTATCGACTCCATAAATGCATAAGGGGAGAGGTGCAAGCTCTTGCGCAGAAGCTTAAAGCCATGAGACGTGCAAGGTCCGTCATTGAGCAGGAACGCCCCCGATACAGAACTCTTGGTGGGATTTGGAAAACCAAAGCTCCCTTCCTCAACAGGAAAGGCCCATCTTTGACCTAAGAGGAAACCAGACTCCTGATATAACCACCAAATGTGCTCCACCTTCTGATAAAAGCATTAAAATTGAAACCTCAGAATACCCATTAAACAAGTACACTAATCATCACCTTAGCCTTGACGAGCCTATAGACTACCCACTAGACTTCCATGTCGCCCTGTATGACCCAACGGCCTACTACTGCCTTCAGCAGGAAGTCCTCTTCCCGCAAGAACCCCTGACTCATACTTATCCGCATGATGAAACCATTCCAAATCATCCTTACCCATATGTGACCAGTGACCAAAGCTATGCAAGGCCTAAAAAAGCTACCGTAGCACGAACTCCACTCCCCAATAGGTACTTCAATTACGATCAACTAGTGTTTAAAGTATTTTGCAGTTTAATTTGTCAAGGGATCCTTACTCCATAACCTGTTAAGGATGACCGAGGCCCTGATGTCTCAAACTGCGCCCCAAGAACGTACTGGGAATTCCACCAGATAGAGGGATACTTGACTAATGATTGCACCAGATTGAAGGACGTCATCAAGAAGCTTATCGACATGGGAGTAATAGCCTTGGTCCAGTTCAATAGTCCAGACAATTTCAAGTCAAGCCAGGTTGGCACCTCAACTACAGGGTGATTCTTTAAGCTCCCCTTCACTCTCTCAGATATCTTTGAATACCTGAAGCATCTCGACCTGCTATGGCCCCAACCAACAAAGAGTCTTATCGATCGAGATTCATGTCTTTATACCCCCGAGACCTTTTGCACATTTCACATGACAGATGGGCATCCTACTAATGATTGCTTGGCACTCCGTCATAACGCCCAGGATCTCATCGGCGGAGGAAGAATCCCATATCCAGAATGCTTGGAGACTCAGCAACGGGATTGGTAGTCTGAGAATATGCCATCCTTGTACTCTGCAATGTGCCTGTAAATAAATAAATGGAAAATCTACGTTTCCTTTTATTTGAATAGTATTTCCTCTTAAAGGCATTTGCATTCATGACATGTTTGGCATTCACTCATATCATAATAGTCCATTTAGCATTGCTACAAGGCTTTGAAATATTTGCTGGACCTATCACTACTGTCATAGAAAGAAGAAGAAGAAATGCAAAAACGCCATGCTCGATCCCAAAAAACAACTTTGATCAGTAAAAAGACATCACAAGTGCAAGGCAAGTAAAGCACCATCAGAGGATTGCCGGTCCTAGAGATCACCTCAAAAATGACCAAATTTCTCCCCAAAATGCTTCCAGGCATGCTCCTTCACAAGCTGAAACAAAATGTCCAAATCTCTCCGTGACTCTAAAAAAGCAAAAATAGGAAAAAAGAGAAAAAAGAAAAAAGAAAAAAGAAAAAAAAGAATGAAAATAATGAAAAAAGAAGAAAAATGAAAGAAAAGAAAAAAAATGAAATGAAAACGTGGAAGTAGAGAGGTTTAAAATAAAACAAACCTAAGTGATTGTGAAGCATGACTAAGACACAAAATGGATGCAATAAGAGGCTATTCAAACAAATGTGAGATCAACAGGGACGTAAAAATGAACTCCGAATCATGATATTAGAGACCAGGCAATCAACGAATGAAGAATCTTATCAATCCAAATGCAATGTCTTCTGTAATAGGCCACAAAAGAAGCCTAATAAACATCCTTGAAGTATGCCAAAGCACTGACAGCAATACTTCACGCAAAAAAGTCCCAACAACGGCCTCTGGCATAGAAAGCCATAACTAATAGAGCCTGTGCAAAACAACAAAAGAAGTAAAAAATAAGTCAAAAGAAAAGCTCGAATTAAAGCTTAAACATGCAACTCGAAAGGCACGATGAATAGCCACAACAACATTGGGCCCAACATGCAAACTACACTCCTCTATAGCATTGTTAAATGAACTAGGAATGATTTTCTATCAGATACTCTTGATTGAGTCATACCATTTGCATTTTTAAATGAGATACTAAATAGGTGATGGGATAAGCCAGAAAATCCATATAACAGGCATAATACAAAGTTAGAACTTTCAAAGGAGCACTTCATGCCTCCCATAAAAGAAGAAGCCCATCCTGATGCCTCCGATAATAAGATAGTTGATCTCTTCGCAGACAAGGCAATGGCATGCCTCACGTCTACTCCAATTTAACCTCCACATTCTGCAGATTAACAAGGTAAGTCTGAAATAACAAAGGAAACCTCACACACAAGCATAATTAAGACCAAGAAAAACAAAAAAGCCTAATGAGTTGAAAACCCATCCGTGGGCGGCTTATGCAAAAATTAAGGCGAGGCCTGTTAGGGTGAAAATCTCAAAAAGAGGCGCCCTAGGAAAAAAGATAAGGCCAAAAAAATAAAGCCTGATGAGTTGAAAACCCATCTGTGGGCGACTCATGCAAAAGTTAAGGCGAGGCCTACTAGGGTGGAAACCTCGCAAAGAGGCATCTTAAGTTAAAAGATAAAGCCAAAAACAAATAGAGCCAGATGAGTTGAAAACCCATCTGTGGGCGGCTCATGCAAAAATTAAGGCAAGGCCTGCTAGGGTGAAAACCTCACAAAGAGGCGCCTTAGGCAAAAAGATAAGGCCGAAAGAAAATAAAAGTTTGATGAGTTAAAAACCTATCAATGGGTAGCTCGCGCAAAAGTGAAAGCCATGGAAAATAAAAGAAACTCAAAAGCCAAACTTGAACAAAAAACTTAAACCAGAAACTGAAACCCGAAAACAAGACACCCATTGAGAAATTCCTCTAGGCAGGGGGCAAGGGACATTCCATTCCATCTAGTAACTTTAAATGGCCGGCCAGATGACACGTAGGGGACACCTCATCCATTTCAGGACCCAAGTAACCAAAGTTTTCTATCTAGACTGACCCAGGAACTCCAAACCACCATCTAGCTCAGACAAGAGCAACCACCCTTTCCAACCAAGAGTAGCCTGGATGCGAGCACTGCTTGGCTAACACTCTTTCCTTAATGCATGATTAATCATCACACTCTAGAATACGCATTTACATTGCATGCCCATATCACATTACATCACAAATTCACACACGTTGCATTTTGAAATAGGTCAAATGGCATGAGACCAAGCAAGAATGAAAGAATCAAGAGCTAAACAAGGCAAAAGCAAAGAACTTGCTACAACAAGTACAACATCTAAAGCGACAACAACTATTGAATCATACCACCTAGATACCCACGACGGAAGGGGAAGGCAACCTAATACAGAAATCCAATGTGCGAGTAGACATAAATGTGGGAGTAATTGGTCACAAGCTAATATGGGCTTCCAGAATAAGTCAAATGCGTAGAATAATAGGAACACCGGGGGCAGGATGAATCTCCCATCCACCCATATGTAGGTCAACATATCCCTAGACGGAGCAGGGCTAAACCATTGAAACACGGGGGCAAGACGGGGCCTTTTGATTATCAACTTATGACAACATCAGGTGAGCAACATCAACAATGACTCACTTGACGAGTGATTGGCCTCAGAAAAGAAGATAATCGGCCAAACCGATACTACAAAGAAATCATAATCTTCTCACAACTGAGAGGAATTTTAAAAGCAAATCTCAGAGGCAACAGGTCACCTTCAGCGAATCCTACGACCTTCGAGGAGATAGCAGGTCTTTCTCATCATTCAGTAAATTAGGGGGCAACGAGTCACCTCCGAAAGATTTTGAAACACTCAGGGGGCAGCGGGTCACCCTTAAAACACCATAACAACCTTCAAAAAGAGAATGACTCCAAATAAGGACAAGTCATCTTCAACTCTGAAAACCTTAGGTGACAATAAGTCACCTCAAAACTACAGAATACCAGATGATGATGGGGCCATTTTCAATCTCAGTAACTTGCGGGCGATGATGAACCGCCCCAGACTCCAGAATCTTAGACAGCAATAAGCCACCTTCAATCTTAGCTAGCTTCGGGCAACAACAAACCGCCCTCATCCCTGGCAAACTCAGAAGTACGACCAGTAGTAAGCCGCCCCTAGCAGGTTCGGGTAATGGTAAGTCACCCCATGTTCAAACACGTAGTCAGTGGCAAGCCACCCTTAATAATCCCAAGTGATAGTAAGTTACCATCTATCCAAAAGCACAATTAGCAGCGGACCACCTCCAATTGTCACAAACGCGCAACCAGCGGTAAGCCCGATCTAACAAATCCCGGTGATAGCAAATCACCCTTTATTCAAATATGTAGTCGGTAGCAAGCCATCTCCAGCAATCCTAGTTGGCAATGGGCCATGTCTAATGATCCTAACCGGCGACAAGCCACCTTTAGTAAAAACCACCCTTAGTAGGTCACCTCGTCATTCAGGAATGCAATCAGCAGCGAGCCACCTTCAGCAAACTCAAACACAGTATTGATAGCGAGCCACTCTTGACAAACCCAAGTGATGACAAGTCATCCTTTACTCAGAAACATAATTGGCAGCAAGCCACCCTCAGCAGGTCACCCCGTGATTCAGAGACGCAACCGGTAGTAGACCACCTCAGCGAATCCCAGTGACAACAAGCCATCCTTGACTATAAAATTCTATATGATAGATAGGTACCTTTAAAATCTTTACAAGCTTCAGGCAACAGCGGGCCACCTTCATTCCCAACAAGCATAATATCGATGGCCAACCACCTCCAGTCTCAACTAACTTCAGGCGACAACAAGCCACCTTCAAAATATCAGAATTTTAAGAGATGAAGACCTACCTCCAGGACAGCGGTAGGCCCCTAATAAACAGCCACAAAATCTCAGACGACAGCGAGCCATTATCAAAAAACTCCAGATGACATCAAGCCATTTTTAGAAAATATCTAAATGACAACAAGTCACCTATAACTCTAAAAAATTCATGACAGCAGCAAGCTGCCTCCAGTAAACTTAGGTGATAGCGAGTCACCCATGATCCGAAAAACATAATCGGCAATGAGCCACTTTCAATAATCCCAGGTGATAGCAGATCATCATCTATCTAGAAGTGCAATCACGAGCCATCTTTGACAATTATGACTGGTAGCAAGTCACCTTCAACGAATCTAGAAACCAGCCGGCAGCGAGCCATCTTCAATAATCACAGCTAGCAGTTGATAATGATCTTGGAACCTATTCAGAAGATAACAAGTCACTAACCCAGAATCAACCCACAAAATGCATGTCACTACTAGCGCTTCAGAAATTTCCTACAACCACAGACCACCACCTTGATTGCAGGACCTCAGGTGAAAGCAAGCCGCCTTCAACTCTAGAATCCTAGGAGGCAACAAGCTGCCTTCCACCATAAGAGCTTCAGGCGACAACAAGTAGCTTCCAGCACTAGAAATGGCGGCAAGCTACTTTCAAAACTAGGTGACAACAAGTCACCTCCTGCACAAGTTTCAGGCGACAGCGAGCCGCCATTCACTCTAGAACCTCAGGCGGCAGCGAGCCTTCTTCGACATTAGAATACCAAATGATAGTAGGTCTCCCTCACCTTCATCAATACTAGGACCACAACAAACTACCTTCAGTAGGCTCCAAGTAAAGCCCACTAGCATTCTAGATTTTTTGGGTAAATACCGACGCCCATCTAGATTGCCAATGATCTAGATTTCTGTGTCTAGTCAATCAAGAGTATCCTAGATTTTTTTGATAAATCCTGACGCCCATCTAGATTGCCAATGATCTAGATTTCTGTGTCTAGTCGATTAAGAGTATCCTAGATTTTTTAGGTAAATCCCGATGTCCATCTAGATTGCCAATGATCTAGATTATTGTGTCTAGTCAATCAAGAGTATCCTAGATTTTTCAGGTAGATCCCGACGTCCATCTAGATTGTAGTGATCTAGATTTCTTTGTCTAGTCGATCGAAAGTATCCTAAGTATCCCGGGCCTATCCCGATGTCTCCTAAGATGCCAATGAAATTGTAATGAACATATTCCTAAACCAATTCTGGACAAATTGAGTGTTGCAGACTTATCTAGGAGACGAGCTACCTCCCAACACCTTAGCAGAAATTGTCAAATCACTAGGGCAGTGTACTTCATAAGTATCCCAGAATATGTTTGCTTTGCCAATCGCTTATTTGCGCGATCACTTCTAAGCTCTGGCAAAGCGGGGGCAAACTGTAGACACTTAATTTTGGGACACTAGATCCTTAGGGCTAAGCAAAAAACCTTGGGGTGAATTATCTATTTCAGAGACTTATCCTATGTAAACTAAACGATGAAGATGTGCCCTAAAAGCTAGAGATTCGACCGGACTACCAAACATCCGGTCGGATCATAGAGTTGTCCATGTTGGGCTTGAAAGATTAAAGTAAGAATGGCCCTAGGCCCCCATCCAGTGAAAGTCCGGACGGACCTTCACTAATCATTCAGCCGGATCTTCACCCTAGACTGTAGGTGCAATCATGATTATTCGCTACAGAGCGGTAATTTGACAATACAGCAGTAGGCTTACATGCTCCTACTACTCTACGCTATATAAACCTTGCATCAACACCTTGCACGGGGGAGGCACTTGTTACCATTTGCACAGACGCACTACTTCAAGACTAAGTAACAAATCCTTCAGCAGGAGGAAAAGGAGAGAAGAGGGAGCGCATTTTCGTCATCTCCGGTTGTCCGACAACTCAACAAAACGGTAACAAACTAAGAGTATAACGATTACAAGGATCATTCTAGCATCCATACATCATAAAAACAAGGTTTTGGTTGTATCATTCCATTGATATCTTAATGTTTTAAGTTACTATAATTTTGCATGCTCATATATCACTAAGTTCTTTCTATTCTTTCTTTGCATGTGTGAACTCCTGAGGCTAAGGCGCTGAATTAGAAAGGAGGAGGTTGTAGCTTTGGAACTCAACCGAACATAAATGGATTCAAACATGCCCCTGAGTTCATAAACATATTTGATTTGTAACAGTTTATTATGTCTAAGATTTAGGGTTCCCCTTGTAGCCTAGGAAGTAATATTTATATCCATCATGTTTCATATTTAAAAGGCATGTAATAAACAGGTTAAAACCTAGAGAAACAACTTCGGCACTCGAGTTATAGGTCCGACCGGATCACCGCGAGCTAAAGGGATTTGGTCATCCGGTCGGATGATCAGGGTTCAATCGGATGTCCCACTTGCTTTGATTATTTTTAAAAACTTGGGCCTGGCCCAAATGAAGATCTGACCGAACCATCACCAAAGGTCTGGTCAGACCTCCACGTATGGCCCATGCACAAAATGTCAACCAATGGTTTAGACGCTCAAACCATTCTAAAGCTTCAAGGTCGACTAATAAAGTCCTCTCCAGGATTAATCAGTCAATCGATAAGATTTCCTAAACCTTGTTTAATTTATGGTTAACCACCTAGAACTAAATGCTAAATGATTAATTGGACATTTATAATAAGTAAAACCCAGTAACTAGTGAATAAAAATGGTAGAAATTCATTTCACCTTTCCTTTCTTTAAGGGTGTATGTATATTATTGCCATTCCAATATTTCGGGTAACTAATAAGTAAATTAATGTGTAAATATTAACCTATAAAATAAATGTAAAAATATGTAGAAATTGACAATGGATGTCATGCATGTAAATAAATAAGGAAATAATCCACTCGGCTAACCCCTTTAAAATAAGTAGAATTCCACCAATGCATCAATCAGGTTTAACTACAACGGACCTAATGCAGGACTAAAATCAATTAGAAATAGTATTAGGCGCGCCCATTCATTGCATCCTACTTTTTGGGTGATTTATCGCTTTATATTGTTTGTCTCTGGTAGGAAATAATGACCTTATTACTTAACTGAATGGGAAATTATCCCAAGAATGGATGACGCATTCCTAACCTAGAAATCATCTGGTGTGATGACGAATGGGGATTCTTGAGGAATCCATCTATTTGTTAATCACTAGGTGATCCTGATGCAATTCGGGTGGCAACTCCACAACTGTTTTCATAAAGTCATAAAAATCCATCTACCGAGTCTGTTGCCATTGCCATTAGACACCAACCGACGGGCAGGTCCTGGGTGCTCTGTCCACACACTATTATTAACTAGGGGAGGATTCGTACTCACCTTCAGCCTCAAATTCGCCAAGTTTGAGACCTCAGTTTCGCATGCACAAGGCTCGCTCTACTCATGCATATTTGAGACCTCAATCTCGCAGGCACTGGGTTTGCCTAGCCGAGGAAAGATAGAGACCTCAGTCTCGCATGCACTAGGATTTGCCATAACCCTGGTAGGACCTCGACCTCCAAATAATGGGGTTTTACAAAGCAAGGCAAGTCTTGCAAGGCTAAGTCATAAATAACTAAGAACATTTTTTAGGGGAAGTAGTGATGGTTTACCACTACTCATGGCCTCACCAAGCCCATCTCGCATGTACCAAAGGGTAAAGGAGGTATTACCCTTGGTTTCCCTAACCACAGCTCTATATAGGTCATCTTACCCCTTCCCAGCTAGAGATACTCAAAGCTGGCAACCCTAAGCTTGAGTAGACCACCAAGGGTATGCTAAATGTAGTGGCCGAAGGAGACAAGAGCTATAAATAGCATTTGATACTTGATAATGAAAATATCCACTCTAGGTGGCTTGGTAGTAGCCAAAGGAGATCAAGAGGTATCCCGAAAGTTCTACATGGAAGTAAGAGGGAAGTTCTACATGGAAGTAAGAGGGAAGTCTGAGACATTAGCAATTAAGGAGGTGTCACAACCTCAATAGGAAGGCAGAGGCAGTAGAAAAGAACAATCACAATATAGTGAAGGCATGTAGAGATAGGAAACTAGAAATAAAATAAGGGCATTCGAGCTAGCTCAGGGGGAGGGCACACCCCTGCTTAGGATCTAGAACAGAAAAGTACTTAGGAAATACTTTCAATTATCAATATGAGGCATTATATGCTAACTCCTTATCTTTTTATATTTCAATGAAGGTTCTTGAACCATCTCTTGCATCTTAAACATTTCTTCAAGTCTTAACTTTCCCAAGCATATAAGCATGACATAGGGCGAAGTAAACTTTGGAATGGTCCAGGGCGGTTCCCTAAGCACCACCATAAGTAGAGGTCCGAAAGTGGACCCCATGATCCATAGCAGATCCCTAGTAAACGAATAGGCAATAGTCCAAAAGTGGACCCTTATGATTCATAGCGGATCCTTAGCAAACCAATGGGCAACAGTTCGAAAGTGTACCCCCATGATCCATCATGGATCCCAAGCAAACCAATGAGGAGATAGTCTAAAAGGGGACCTCACAAAATCCATCGGGATCATACATAACAATGGGGAGACAGTTTGAAAAAGGACCCCCTAAGATCCATCGGGATCATACATAATGATAGGGAGACAGTCCGAAAGGGGACTCCTTAAGATCCATCAAGATCCTACATAATGATGGGGAGATAGTCCGAAAGTGAACCTTAACTCTTAAGGGACCTAGGTGTACGCAGACCTAGTCTCGCTAGTTCTCTCTCACGGATCCTAAGAAATCTAGTAAAGGATCTAGGTCTACGCGGACCTAGTCTCACCGATCTAGCACTAAGGAAGTATATCCTAGGAAATACAATATGGGCCTACGTATAGTCTATGCAGAGCTAGTCTTACCCTAAGAAATGGATCTACGTCTTCGTGGAGCTAATCTCCTCTCTTATAGAGCTATGTCTGCATGGATCTAGTCTTGCTCTAAGAGTTAGGTCTACGTGAACCTAGCCCCTCTCTTGCGGGGCTATTCTCTAAGGAGTTCCTAAACATTTAATGAGGGACCTAGGTTATCGCTGACCTACTAGCTTCACTCCCTAAGGAGTAGATCCTAAGACAACTCGCTAGACTACCTCCACACGAACTTAGTCCCCTCTCGCTAGGTCATCGCGAACCTACCTCCACTCTATTAGATCTAGCTCCAAGGAGTAGGTTCAAAGATAATTCGTGAGACTACCTCCACGCGAACCTAGTCACCTCTCTCGCTAGGTCATTGTGAATCTAGCTCCACTCTCATTAGATCTAGATCTAAGGAGTAGATCCTAAGACAATTCATGAGACTACCTTCGTGCGGACCTAGCCCCCTCTCACGGATCTAGCTCCAAGGAGTAGGACCTAAGACAAATCGTAAGACTACCTCCGCGTGAACCTAGTGGCCTCTCTCGTTAGGTCATCGCTTACCCAGCTCTACTATCGTTAGATCTAGCTCCAAGGAGTAGTACCTAAGATAACTCGTGAGACTACCTCCATGCGAACCTAGTCACCTCTCTCACTAGGTCATCGTGAACCTAGCTCCACTCTCGCTAGATCTAGCTCCAAGGAGTAGATCCTAAGACAACTCATGAGACTACCATTTGCATAGGTCAGGTAAATGAATACTCCCGATCCACGCTACTCTATGATTCACATCTCCCCTACGGTTCACATACGATAGAAAAATGTACCTCCCACGAAGGCGTATCAATCACACAAACAACATAATCAAGTAGACAAGACAAGTCATAAATAACTTGGAAATTTTTTCGAGGGGAGTAGTGATGGACTGCCATTGCTATTGGGCTCTAGCAGGCCCATCTCGCATGCAGCTAATTGTAAAGATGGCATTAGCCATCTTAGGTTGCCCTATCCCTTGCTCTATATAAAGGACATTGTAGACAATGAGGGGTTTCCTCATGATTGCGGCATTGTGCGTTTAGCGAAAGGAGCTAATGTGGGAGTCGCCACCTGAACCAGTATCAAAAAAATCTTAATTGGTGTGCGTCTCGATTCCTTTAAGAAATGTGGAGCTGCCTTGACCTCAGAGATTCTGGGATCGAACTACTGTATTCCTTAAATTATGAATCTTTACAGCCACTTTTAGGATTATTTCTACCTCTATTTCCTTCTAACAATTGTATGAAGTAATAAAATCAACCTACCTTTTTACATACAAGCATGCTTTATGAGTTTCTAACAATTAACAAACAAGGATTGATCTTACAGTTACCAAGCTAGCATTAAAGGTTGAATTACATGCAAAAGGTCATAACAAGTATAGCAACATATCAACACAACCTAGGTCGCTACCATTTTAGCTTAAAATGACTAATAAATAATCATTAAAAGATCATTTTCATGTATTTCATCATTCTAAAAATTAGCAAAGAAGGTTCAGAAGCTTACCTTGTCGCTTATTTCCATGTGAAAACATCATTTAAGCAGGAAAAAGGCACTCATACAGGGGCCAATGCCATTCCAAGAGACAGAACAACCCCAACGCCACTCTGAGGAGTGGCGTTTGGGCTCAACCCTACTTGGGGACTGGCGATGAGGCTAAACACCACTTTCTCTAGGGGCGTTTGCAACCAAAGAATAGGAAAACATGCAAAATGATAGAAAATGCATTTTTCAGGTTTACCAAGCCCTGAAATAGATCATAAGGCAATAAAAATGTGAAATTTGATGCAAAATATGTTGAAATGAACAAAAGATGCATTTAAAAACCCTAAATCTACATAGAATTCATTAGTCATTCAAAAGGAGATTTACAGTACATGAAAAATGGCATTTAATATGTGCATGAGCATTTTCAAGCTTATTGATTAATAAAAATAGATAATCCTAATGCAAACATGTTAATCATGGCATTTTAGTGACATTTAATCATGCAAATCCTAATTCTAATATGGCATACAAGTTTTCAAATGATTCACAGTGCATTAAATAAGAACATTTATGGCATGTTATTCATACGTATGATAACAAAATGAAAGAAAGAGCAAGTTTAGGAAACTTACCTAAAACAACATGAAGAGCTTGAGTCCCTCAAATAGCTTGAGTGGATTGGGTAGAGCTTCTTCTCCAATTGAATCACGTACAAATCAAAAGAATAGGAACAAACCTATTTTTTTAGAAAATTAAGAAGAAAGAGGGGGTTTCAAGAAGAATTGAATATCAAAAGCCAGAAAACAAAGGTTTTTCTAGGATTGATTTGGAGCATTTTTTTGTGAACTTCGTGCCTTATGTATAGGTAGAGGAAATGGCATATTTTGTAGCTATCTGGCTTTATTATCTTGTTTTGAAATTCAAAATCTTGCTAAAACTATTCAAAATTTTAAAATCGGATAAAATAGATGAAAGACGCGTCAAAAATAAGGCACGAAGTTCATAAAACAATGCTCCAAATTGATCCCAGTAAAACCTTTGTTTTCTGGCTTTTGAGATTCTATTCTTTTTGAACCCCCTCTTTCTTCTTAATTCTCTAGAAAAAGAGGTTTGTTCCTATTTCTTTTTATTTGTATGTGGTTCAATTGGAGAAGAAGCTCTGCCACTCAAGCTATCTGAAGGACTCAAGCTCTTCATGTCGTTTTAAGTAAGTTTCCTAAACTTGCTCTTTCTTACATTTTGTTATCATACGTCTGAATAACATGCCATAAATGTTCTTGCTTAATGCTTGTGAATCATTTGAAAGCTAGTATGCCATATTAGAATTAGAATTTGCATGATTAAATGTCACTTAAATGCCATAATTAACATGTTTGCATCATTATTATGTGTTTTTATTGATTAATAACCTTGAAAATGCTCCTGTACATATTGAATACCATTTTTAACGTACTGTAAATCTCCTTTTGGATGCATGTATAAATGTCATGTAGATCTAAGGTTTATAAATGCAATCAAATGCCATTTTAAGACATTTTTGCATAATAAATCATGTTTTCATAATCGTATGATTATTTTCTAGGCTTGGTAAACCCGAAAATCCATTTTTATTCACTTTTGCATGATTTTATGCTTTCTGGTCACAAACGCCACTAAAAGAATTGGCGTTTGGGATCAATGTCAGTCCTTAAGTGGTGTTGAGCCCAAATGGCACTCCTTAGAGTGGCGTTGGAGGCTTAATTGCCTGAAGGAGTGGCATTGGGCCTTAGATGATAGAATAAAGTGGCGTTGGACCTCCCCTATGATGTAAAATGATTTTAACAAAGAAATAAGTGATAAGGTAAGCTTCTGAACCTTGTTTGGTAATTTTTAGAATGATAAAATGCATGAAAATGATCTTTTAATGCTTATTTGGTAATCATTTTAGGCTAAAATGGTAGAAACCTAGGTTGTGTTGATCTGTTGCTATACTTGTTATGACCTTTGTATGTAATTAAATCTCTAATACTAACTTGGTAATTGTAAAACGAATCCTTATTTGTTAAATAATAGAAACTCACAAAGCATGCTTATATGAAAATGTAGGTTAGTTTGATTGCTTTATACAATTGCTAGGAGTAAACAAAGGTAGAAATACTCCTTAAAGTGGTTGTTGAAATACCCAAGAGGGGGGTTGAATTGGAGCGGAATTAGAAATTTAAAAATCAGAAGAATGGAAATGTGTTTATAGTGGTTCGGACCCAACAAGTCCTACATCCACTCTCTCAAAGACCAACTTTAAGGTTCCACTATCCATAAAGGATGCACAAGAGAGCTTTCAACAAGTTAACTCACAACTTAGTGTTTGCTAGGCTCACACTAAACCTTTACAAGAGTTTTTCTAAAGCTTACTCAAAACGTAGTGTTTACAAGGCTAACACAAAACCCAACCCTAGTGTTTCCTAATCCTCACAAAGATTGACACTAGTATAAGATAGAAAGACACTCAACCCAAGCAACTAATGCTAAATGAGTTCTAACTATCTACACACATTTAATTCACCAAGAATTAATTACAAAGAGCTTTGAGAAATAAATTTAATTACATGAGTTTGGCTATCAAAGAAATGTGTGTCTTACTTGGAAGACATTTATGATGGGTATTTATAGCCAAAATATCCAAAACTAGCTGTTAGATACAAAGAGAGTTATGTCTCTAACAACTATTTACAACTGCATTTAATCCTCTGCAGGGTGTCAGGTCGTGGGGCCGATATTGCTTGTCACGGCCGGGAAATTCAAAAAGTATTCTAACAACTAGTTTATCCTCGAGATCTGTCAAGGTCACAGGGGCGATCTTTGGTGTTATGGTCGCGATGCAGCTAGCCAGAAGAAGCTTGGAAATGAGCTTTATATTGCTTAGATTGTGGGGGTGATTTTAGTGGTCGTGAGCGTGACACAATCTTGAATCCCAATTCCTTTCATAAGGTTCACGGGGGCGAGCACCTCAGTCATGGGCGCGATGCATAAGTCTATGAGGGGTCTTGAAATGCATTCTTTTGTTTCCTTCATTGCGGCAATGATTGCAAGGTCATGGATGTGATCCTCATAGATTTAATGGCAATCTAGCTTTGGTCATGGGAGTGATCCTAGATACAGTAGCTTCCTTAATTTGGGTGACCCTAGTCATAGGGCGACGGTCCTGATTGCGGCGGGATTTATAGGTCACTTTTCCAAACTTAGATTTGCTTTATGAAACTCATCCTACACACTTAGAAACTTGGTTAGACATTAAGTAAAGGTTGTTAAACTTAAAAAAAGTTAGATTGAGACCACTAAGGCAACATAGATTAAGACCACGAAGGCAACAATCGCCCCCTTTTTGAGTTTGACAACCCAAAAAGCTTTAAGGCATAAGAAGCTTATTTAAGTGTGTGAATTGAGTCAAATTACTCCCCCTCAACTTATGCAGCATTAAAAATAGTATCAAAGCTAGATAAAGCAAATGATAGATTTTTACACAAGTTTATGTAGTTTAAACAAAGATGCTTTTAGATTCATTTTAAGTCTGGAATAAGTTCAAAGAGGTATCTTAATCTAATCAATCCAAGGTTCAACTAGGAAAGAACTAGGAACTAGAAACTAAAGACTTTTCCCCCTTTGTCAACTCAAAAACACAATGGGTATCAAAAGCAATATAGGAAAAACATTAAAGATATATAAACAAGGGATTAACCACTCATAAAGACAATGAGAATAAAGCATAAAAATCATTAATTTCATTAATTAAAAGATAAATACAAGCAAAATATAATGAAAATGCATGAAATGGGATGTAAAAATAATATTTATCCACTAAGGCCTAGAAACCATCATGATCAAAAGGGGGTATATCATGCTTGGCATGGATGGCCTTGATATCATTGTGGAAAGAGGTGAGATCTTCATCTTGATCATCCACCCTTTGATGAAGCCTAGTGAGCACTGCATCTTGAGTATCTAACCTCTTAATGATGCCTTGGTGGCTAGAAAGAATTTTTTCCCCCAATGAGAAAGGACTAGGGGCAGAAGTTGAAGCTTGTCCCCTAAGATCCTCAATGTCAATGCTAGGCACCTCCACATCCACATCCACATCCACATCATAAGGGATCCTATCTACCTCTTCTTCAGCCCTTGCAACCCTCACCTCTTCCTGTTCCTTCTTTTTGGCTTCCTTTTCAGCCTCTTGTCCACATCCAATTTGCCTACCAAGAACTCAAAAGTCCCATCCGCTATTTTTCTCACAACCTTAACCTTCTTAATAGAGAAGTCAATATCCATCAATCCACAAGCTAGCTCAAGTTTGATGGAGAGAGGATAGGCTTGCGGTGCTTTGAGGTCATAGTGAAGAAAATAGGCAGTTTGAGACATATAGGAGCCAACCAAGACATATGACCCCTTTCCTGATTTTAGCCCCAAAAGGTGGTCGATGAAGAAATAGGAGGTTTGAATAGGTTTATTTTTTAAAACACATTGAAGAAAGAGGAGGACTTTTTGTGTGAGTTTGTCATTACCTTCCTTTTTGGTGAAGATGGTATTGCAAATGATCTTGTGTAGGGCAAAAGGACCAAGAGCCTTCAAGTACTTGGATGGAGTATGGCCAGCCACAAACCTCTTAGAGACCCCAATCTCCTTCCAAAAATCACCCATCTCCATCTCACTCATTGAAGTTGATTATCCCATCTTTGGGAGACCCAAAACATGCATCCATTGCAAGTTTTGGAAAGACAATGGGCTCCCCAAAGAGCTTGAATGTCATTATATAAGACCCTAGGTCCTCTTTTACCTTCTTGTTGACCTTGAGTGTGTAACGGCCATAATTAATTAACAATTAATTATGCATTTAAGTATGTTAAATCATTTCATTAAGTATTGGCATCATTAGTATGTTGATTTTGTTAATTGAGGTTGATTCATTGATGATTATGAGTCAGAGGGGTGTGATTGAAAGAAATAATAGTTGGAGGTGGTTATATGGTAATATTTGATTGTTTGAAGAGTTATCTCTTGATTGTTCATTTCTATTAATTGTGTATTATTAAGTATAATTGTGTGAAATAGGATTGGTGGGAGTTGGATTAGTTGAGGGA
>CANYLF012676456.1:0-10257 GCA_948193215.1 Bocquillonia castaneifolia
TAAACCCGTGAACATGTCTATCCATACCCTATCTAAATTATTGGTTTTATGCATACTCAAATCCGTACACATATCATATTCATAGGTATTATACACACTTCATTTTTTATTTTATACATTTTTATTTGTGAAACTCTAAAAATTTTATTAAACAATAAAATACATATGAATTATAGTTTAGTTTTTATAAAATGGATTATGTATAATTTATTGAATAATAACAAAACAACTAAGAAAATTCTGTTGCTAAATCTTGAATTAATTAAAAAATATGATTATGTCATAAAGAGTAAAAAAACTTTGTAATTTTTTTTATAATCCATAATAATATTATGAAATATTATCATGATAAGATGGTAATAAATTAATTTACTAATAAATAATAAAGTATTAAAATTTTGTACTAGAATTAAAAAAATAAAAAGTTGAGAATTAAAGTTTTTATAAGATAATGTTATGATTTCAAACAATTTATTAAGTTATGAGTAATTAGAAAATTTATATTAATATGTTTATTTTATTTTTAAATAGGATCAACATTATGAGTTACAGATAAATATTCTTCAATTTATAATGATATGATGTTATAGAATATTCAGATGTGGTGTGTATAAATATTTTTTTATCCTGCATTATAAAATGTTTATATGGGATGCACAAGTTTTCTATTATTGATGTAAGCTTGTATATATACTTGTGTGATTATGATATATGTATTTTTACCTAATTAGTAATATATTCATATTATTGATTTTTACAGATTCTATCTGTATATGAATTATTTGAGTTGAGGCCATTATATTTCTAAAATATCAATATGATTAATTTTGTTAATATGATGAATCATATTAATTTTTTTTTCTATAATTGAATTTTATTAATCTTAATTAAATAAAGTTTTAACATTCATTTTAATATTTTTTAAAAATATATTTGTTTTATATTGTTTAATGTTGTTTTATTTATTTTAATGTGTAATATTTTTAACTTATAATGCTAGATTGACATAAATAATTTAAAAATTATTTAAGTAATTATTTGGATAATGGGTTACCCATGGGTACCCGAAACCCTATGGATCAGAGTACAAGGATAAACTTTTTTAGCCATTAAGATATGGATATGAGTATGTCTACGAGTATATTATTTGGGTATGAATAAGGGTTCGATAGTACCGTACTCATTGTCATTCCTACCTATTATCAGCTGTTTGACTTTGAGCACTTAAAATACCACTGCATGTAATAAAAAATACGTTTTTATAAAATTTTGAATATCTAATTTTTAAAATAAAATTTTTATTTTTATTTTGCTATAGAAATTAAATACCCCCTTCGTTCCACATTTCTTGATTGATTTGACTAAGTTTTTTGTATCTCAAATTAGTTGCTAAGTTTCAATATTTATCACTTAATTTTTCTTATATGCCTTTATTAATAACACTTATGAAAATTTTAATGTTT
The DNA here is from genome assembly GCA_948193215.1 of Bocquillonia castaneifolia. Classification (NCBI taxonomy): domain Eukaryota; kingdom Viridiplantae; phylum Streptophyta; class Magnoliopsida; order Malpighiales; family Euphorbiaceae; genus Bocquillonia; species Bocquillonia castaneifolia. The sequence goes on from CANYLF012676456.1 coordinate 1,464, forward strand.
TTTTTTCTTATTCCAAGTAAAAGGTAAAAATGAAAAAATGTAAGACATTAATTGCTTTTCTTAATCTTTGAGAAAAGGTCAAATTAAGCAATAAATATGGGATGAAGGTAGTAATATTTAGTAGGAGTGAGCATGGTTCGGTTCGGTTTGCTCACAATCAAAACCGTTCGGTTTTTAGTTAAATATATAACTAAACCGAAATAGTTCTACGGGATTCGATTCGGTTTAATCATTCGGTTTACATATATAGTATATTTGATATTTTATATAACTAAATTACATTTGGTAAAGTGGTAGGAGGCGCGCTGCTTGGCTTATTTGACCAATATTCAAAACCTAAGTGCCGTCTTTTTATATATAGAAATAGTTCGAGTTTCAGTTTGGATCACAGTTCATTGACATGAAATTAAACTCAAACCATATTATAAATGATTTTTACAGTTCAATCTATTCGGTTCGGTTCGATCTTCACGGTGCGGCCGGTTTGCTCACCCCTAATATTTAGTATTTCAGTCTCTATCTACAAATAGGCTATAGATAGAGCGCAACCTTTGTATCGTTACATCAGACAAAGAAAAGAGCCCAAAATGTTAATTTTGATGGGCCGTTGCCAAATATGGCGGGAAAACTTTAAAAAAAAATCCTTTCACTAACCGAAGGTAAGAGGACTCACAATTTTTGACACGACACGATATGAAATTAAGCGGATTTGAATTTAGCATGAATAGGTTCGGGTTATAAACGGGTCAACCAATTTTTAACACGATTAATTCCGTATCTAAACAGATAAAACACACTTAACCCGTATTTAAACAATTAAATACGGAATTATCGTGCTACCTATTTAATATAACCCATATATACATATTAAATCCTATTTATACTTTTTATCCATTTACACAAAAATACATAACAACTAATTCATATATGAATAACAGTAATTTATAAGGCTAATTGAGTAAAAATGACTCAAAATATAACTAAATCCTAATAAATTTTATGCCATATTTTTCAATTTCTTAATACATATCAATAATAATGAATTATTTTTCTTGAAATTTTTACATCAAAATATTTACTTAAATTTATTTAAAAACAAATTTCAATTATTTTTATTTATACATCCTTCAAAATTTAGATGAATATAATAATATATAATTTAGAATTAATTTAAGTTTATTTTATAAAATATACTTCATATAATTATATATGTATTTGAGTTTTTATTTTATTTTAGCATAAACCTTTTGAAATTCATAGAAAGTTTAGTAAAACGTGAGTTGATATTTATAAAGTTGAATATTAAGAAAATTATTCTACAAACTTACATGTTAAGTATTTGATTTACAAAAATATATAAGTGAAATAAATTTTAAATTTTATTATTTATTGATAATTGCTCAATTAGTAAATTCATTTTTCTATTTTATTTTAAATCATTATCATCTTTAAAAATATAATATCCATAAAATTTTTTATTTAAGTTTAAATTAAAGGTATTGACACAATTAATAACACCCTAAAACACAATATGAAATTAAACAGGATTTAACATAAATGAGTTTGAGTTATAAACGGGTCAACTCGCTTATGACAGATTAATCGGGTGTGTAAATGGGTCAGACACGTTTAAACCGAATTGCCAGAGTCAAGAGGCTAAATCGTTCATCGTCTGATTAGCTGAAAATCATCGCCGTTACCGTCGCCATCACGATGGCCGCATTAGAAGAATTAATTGACCTCTTTTCGAAACTCGCATTTCACATACAAACCCTACCCGATTCAACTTCAATTGATCTCTCAATTTCGAAGCTAAGTCAATCTCTCAATCTCACCGGCAATACTCAAACCAGGGTTTTAGACACAGCTCTCTCTCTTATGTGCTTTAAAGCGCCACAGGTCCGTTATATCTTCAAAATTTTTATTATTTTTTTATTATTCAAGTTAGATTAGGGATTTGGCTTTAAAATTAATTAATTATTGTTGTTTTCATTTGTCTAGGTTTTTGATTGCATGATTGAACATTTAGTGAAGACAATTGCTAGTGTTTTATGTTCTTCTATAACATGTAACGTGTTGCGGTTCGATAAAGAAGAGGTTTTGCAGATTGGCAGTTCAATTTCTCAAAGGAATTTTGTTGAATTTATTGAAGTTGTTAATGATGTTGTTTCTCAATTACATCAACGTGGTGAGCTAGTTCTCTTCAATTTTTATTTTCTCAGTTTTAATGTTATATTAAGTACTTATAACATAGTTATAATATATTGTTAATTATTAAACTCTGAAATTTTGTGTTTTTTTTTTAGGGATGCCTTCTCATTTGTTTCTATCTGCTGTTGGTAGAGTTGCTGTTTCAGCTTCCAGCTATAAATGTTTAGTCCCTTCAATGCGTATGTTGGATACTAAATCCATTTATAGAAAATGGACTGGTATTTCAAATCTTCTCTCTTGCTTGCCTAAAGAATTCTCACTCAACCACCATGAGATACCATCAAGGTTCGCAATGGAGTTTTTTTCATAGATTCTTGAGTTCTATCATCTTTTTCTACCCTTTAAACGATTTAATAATGTGCTTCCTTTGAATATAAAGGTTAAGAATAATCTTTTTTTTGTTTGAATTATATTTTCTGAAATTTCATGCTGTGTTCTTAATGGTCCAAATCTGTGTAATTGTTTTTGAACGTTTGCAGGTTGCTTTCTTGGTATCTTGATCCACTAACCTTAAAGCTGGATGTTTCAAATATATTGCAAGACATCATGGAAAGACCTTTCCTTTCTTTGAGCAAGGAATTTTATGAAAGGATGGAATGGCGCTCAATTCTTATATGTTTAGTGCTTTCTCCAACTATGTTTATTCGTAGCAAAGCTCTATTGCACAATTGGTTCATATTGACGTGAGTAACTCTTGATTTTTTTTTCCTATTTCGCTTGATAGAACTTGTGACTTCAGTTTTCAAGCTACCTAATATTACTTTATATTTTCCCTTTTCTTTTTTCTATTCAAAATCCGTCTAGGTTATGCTTCTGTAATATTAAATCAACTGATATGGTCCCTATTTTGAACAACTTGATTTTACTAACTCGGCAACTTCTTTGTTTCTTCCTTTCTCTCGCCCAATTGCCAATGCCATGCTGGGCAGCCTCGTTTTATGCCCCATCAACAGAATGAATGATGGGATCATGGTCTTCATTTCTGGACCACTGGCAGTCACTTCACGTTTTTGAACATGCTTACTACTTATTCTTTCTTAGGAGATGCAATGAACCAACTATAGTATTTTCTGTATGACAAACATGTTTCAAACTGGAAACCTTTATTTAGCATTTTACAAAGAACCTCTTTTTTTAACTGGACCATCCAACTTCAGTGTGACTGACGTTCTTCTTTTACTGTGATTTCTATAATTTTAACAGTTCTTCATATTTTTGCTGCCTTGCGGGTTCACTAACCAGACTATGTGGAATTGATCCATCTACTTTCCTGAACCATTTGTTATGAGTAGTAATTACTTATCTAGCCGTGTCCATGTTGTCATCTGGTATTTTTGTCTTAAAGACTATACAATGTTACATGAAAATATAATATTTTACTTAACTGCTCAAACTCATCTAATCAGAGTAGTAACTGCATAAAAACATATATTTGTTACTTCTGCAACAGGGGTCTGGGTTCTATTTTGGAGCTGCTATCTGAGTTAGTTTTGCTGATACTAGATGTAATTTCTAGACCAACATGGTGGGGCATATCAATGGAAATGGGATCAAAGCTACCATGTTCTGATGCATACTTCCCCTTCAAAAGTCACATATTGAGGATTTTGGCTGGACCACTCTCTTCTTCAAGTTTCCTACAATTGGTTCATGTGACAAGGAAGTCAGTTTTTCTTATCAGGGAGCTAATTGGTCCGACTTGTAAGCCATCTGCGGTGAAGGTTGCATCAATAGATTCCAAATCTGCCTGGTATATTCTTACTTGATGTTAATGAGAAAAAAATCTTCTGGCATATACTATATCCTGATCCCACTTCCCATTATTTGTTTAACTGTTGCATAGCAGGGCTCTGGCAATCTGCTTTCCAGATTGGTTCTACTTTGCTTCAGTTTTACTCTTCTCCAACCACTGTTTTCAGAACAATATTCAGCCAAAAAGCATATTTGTAGTACCCAAATTTGGGCAAACGAGTGATATGGAACAATTTCCTGCTTCTGCTGCAAGGTACATTGCTTGGATTTTGAGTCCTAACAACCAATCTCAACAAGATATGTTGTTTGATAGTTTCACTAAGCTATCAGAGTTTTGGGCCCTGAGACAAATTGACTACGGCACTTCTGGGAGAGATACAGCTAGCTCCTGGAAGAGGCTTAACAATTCCAAATCTTTTAACGGCGAAGAGGATTTGAGCCTTGGAACTGAGTACGATATTCAAGTCATTGGCCTCTGGCTTAAAGAATTCCAAAATATCATGAAGTATGATAATAAATCAATCAAACATTCACACTCTAGCAAGGCAAATTCACACATATTTGCTTGTAAGAACCATATGTTTTTCAGGAGAATCCCATTAGGTATCTTGATTGGTTGCCCATGTTATGTAAATGAAGATGGATTTGAACTTCTGTTGCATTATGCTGCAACTGGGAGGATGCTTCATTTGATTTCTAAGAACTCTAGAACGGATTCTTTAAAGCAAAATCGTAGGAGACTAGAAGATTTGGTTCTGGGAAGCAATGAATGTAGTAAAAAGGAAGCTCTTGTAGGTGCTTTTCTTGTCTTCAGTTTAACTGATATTGTTGAGAGGATGTCTGCTTCATTATTTGAGGATGAGAAATGTGGGCTGGATTCTATTTGCCAGGTAAAATTGAGGGCAAGCAAGTACTTGATAAAGTGTCTCAAAAGGCTGATACAGCTCAATATTGATGAAGATGGGGATGTGATGCAGTTGGATCTCCATGGTCGATTGGAGCGGTGGAGGCATCAAGGGCAAGAATTGTCAAAAATTGACAAAGATCTAGATGATGCAATTAAGGGCTTGAGTCATGAAATATTACCATTTTGAGGGGATTTTGTGAGGTAAGTGGGCTTCTTGTTAGTGTATACAGGTTCCTTTGAAGTTTCTCTTCACAGATATTGTTATACAAGCACGCACTCTTATCTCTCAATTTCAAACCTAATTATCTCTCACACTATGAGGGCTTTGGGGGTGCATGCTTCTTTGCCTTCCATGGGTTTCAGAGCACCAAAGGTCTGTTCTCTCCGAATTCTTATTTTTCTTTGATCTCTCTCCTTTTCTAGGTTATCAGAGAAATTTTTCTCTTAATCCTTTTTGTGCCGTGCTCTTTAGGTTTTGATTTGGTGATGGAAGATATTTCAAGACTTCTGTTAGTTCTTTGTCTTCATTAAGTTGTGAGGTGTTGACTTTGTGAAAGAATAGATGATGGGGGTCGATAGCTCCATCTCCCACCTGGATTTGCTACACATTTACAAACAGATAAACAAGGTGAGCTTTCCCACTCTCTTATTTGTTTTCATGTCAATATTCACGGATCTTTTGTTGCTGTTAATTAAAACTTTTCCTCTTCTTTATGCTTTCTGATAATGCATTCATTGAGGACCTTGGCTGGACCCTCTTATCTGCAAGTTTTCTATGAATCCTTAAGAAAAACAAATGACTATAGCATAACTTGGCAATGTGGCAGCCATAAATCACTAGTACTTGTGAAAAGGAAACCTGAGAATCTCAGATTTTGGTAGCGATTATTATTTCTTTATGGAACTTTCTGGACAAGCTACTGCTTGTCTCTGCACATAAGAGTATATTTACAAACAGTTCATAATCTACATTTGGCTTTGTCAAATTGTGTGGTTTGTAATTAACATTAAATGCTTTAAAAAATGGAGTATATTTGCAAACAGTTCACAATCATCAGAGAGCACTCGTCATTTTGAGAGGATCAGCTTCAAATTGTATAGTGTAACAAATGTATTGTATATATATTTTGAATTGATTTCAATGATTTCCTTTTGATTTTCAGGATTTCAGCTGCACTGAAGTTGGACTGAAAGCCTCTTTGTACTTCCTGGACATGGATCCCCCCCAAAATTTTCAGGAGTTGCAAGTACATCACATGATGGCTTTCCAATGCACTCCTGCAAGAGGTTCATATAAGTAAGTGCAGTTAATGAAGAAATTTTTCAAAATGGTTTAAAAGCTGAAGAGAACATGAACTGGCTAGAATAGGGCAAATGGTAAGCTTGAATTGTGACTTATTTATTCCTTTGTCACTACTCTACTGCATTATAATTATAATTTTATGATTGTTGGTTGGGTGGGTACGTACCCTTTGGATAGGATCCCATGACTTGAGTGCGTGACATTTCCCCTGTTGATAGGCACCGCATCTGCCCTGAGGCCATCCATAGCTAGCAAAGACAATCTTAGAGAACTTCTGGCCTGGAGGGCACCACAAATGAGCTTCGGGTTTGACTGGCTGATCATCATCTATATCAGCACAAACACTTCCTACTATTCTTTTCACAAGGGAAATTCCAGTGGGATCTCCCCCAATTTCTTCAAATACAACTAACAAATTCCCTGTTGGGCTCAGCCATGAGCGTGGAATGTGATACCTGAGGTGAGGAATAATATCATTATTGTTAACAAATTGTGTTGATAAACTAAAGTAAAATAAGTCTGTAAAAGTTTTCTCACCATTCTTGAGAGGGTTCTCCGCATTTACTTTTACATTTTGACTCATCGTAGTATCCGGCATAATCACAATCATTACAGCTGCCTTTAGCTTTATTTGCGGGCCAGTGGCGTCCTATACTTCTGCCATTTATAAACATCTGACCTTTACCCATGCCACCCATATATAAAGCAACTGGATCGCTGCCTGATGGTGCGTTGAAGTAAGTCTGCAATTATTATTATTATTATTCTAAGGTTAGTTGAATTCTGATAGAATTCATCTTTGTCATCGCCAAAGAAAAGGTTTTGGACAAAAATAAGTAGCAGCAAATTATTGGGCCGCCATAATAAATATTACCTTGTACCATGTTAGAGGTGTTCTTTTAGCCAGTTGTGCTCCTTGTGCCCAACCAGCTGATGAAGTCCCCGTGTAGAGTTTCAAATCTTCACCTTTCATACCAATCTGTTCAGTCACAGAACTAAATCAATCATTCTCTAGTTTGAGATTTGTTGAATGCAACCAATATTCTAGATTAGTACAACAAATTTGGTTTCTTTAGTACTAGTACTAGTAGTAACAAACCTTGTAAGACCATTTCCATTTTGTCATGTCTACTGTCCCTTGATTCAGACCTTGCAATGTAACTGGACCTAGAACTCCAGCATTCCATGTATCATAACCCACACCAACATTCTGAGATCAATAGATAAGGCGATGCAATGAGTTAAGACAGCATAAATATCAGCAGTAACTGATGTTTTAGACGAGCGAATCTACTAACCGCAAGGCCTACGGTAGCACTTAACAAAGCAATCTTGTTATCACCACTTCTTAAGTTCACATTCTGGCTAAATTTTACTTTAGGGTTCGCTAATGACCCATGCACGGTCCCTGTAATCAGAATTAACTGATGAGTACATAAGGTCAAAGTTCTGAAGTGTTTATTAATCCAAAATAGAAATATGAATAACCTGCTAGTTGACCGTTGATGAAAACATGCAAAACATGTCCAGCTGAATCAACAGTAAGAAGTGGACCTTTTCCGGTCTTTAAAAACCCTTCATTAGGATTTATAGTTACACTGGAAGATCAAAACAACGTTCAATTTAGCAAAGGCAAATTTGGATGGGAACACCCCAATATCTTCTAGGTCTGTCTGGTGAGATGAATGATTAGTCATATTTATACTTGAAAGGGGGGAAAAAATACTTACTCTGTCATGTACCACAAATAGTCAGTCTTATCGTCGGTGAGATACTTTTGCTCCCACAGCCCATCCATGGTAAATGCACCAGCACCAAAACCAGTGGGCACTTCATCAACGTGGGACTGCCAAGACATTCCAGTGCCAGTAGGCATCATCCACATTTGTGTGCTTTGAGCACTAATCTGTAAAAAAAAAAAAAAAAAAGCAGCTATTAAATTCCATTCAGAAAAGTTCAATGTTGAAAACGAGCAAAAGGGTACTACTTACCTTTGCAGTGTTGTAAACTACAGTCTTGCAATCAGGAAGAATGCTGATAGACCAACGTGGTAACCAATATGGCTTATTCCAGAATGTCACTTTAGTACTGTATTGGGTGTCGTAGTTTGCCAAGAATGCCGCACATGCTGTCTTTGTTTGGAAAACATGAGCCTATTAAACAATCCCAGAGATTAGAAAATAGCTTCAAAGAAAATAGATTGCACAATTCTATTCAAAATTTTGCTATCTAGACTTGGATTTTACCTCTTGATTTTTACCAAGTGATATCACTGTTGGATCCACCGAGACTAGAGCCGGTTCACATTCTTTGATGACTCTGTGCAGATCTCTCAAATGTCCCCACTTTGGATCATGTGGTAGTCCTAATTGGAAAATAGACATCAAATTTATATATATTTACTCAGCTCTCATATCGTACCTATTTTAGTAGTTAGAAATTTCTTGCTCAAAGTGATTAGCATTACCATATTCATCAAGAGGAGCATCATAATCATAGCTAGTGGACATGAACAAGCCTGAAGTTCGGTCGAAATTTGTTCCTCCGTGATACTGCAGATGAATGACAATGGAAAATTATGCTCAATATACAAATTTGTTACAATACATCAAGTTAAAAAA
>CANYLF012676687.1:0-14274 GCA_948193215.1 Bocquillonia castaneifolia
CCAAATTAGGGAAAATATCCAATTAACCCCAAACTATTAATCTAATCCTCAAACCTCCTCCTAACTAATATTTTCAACACTTATACCCCTCCTACACACAAAAATGCTTAATGATGCAAAATTAATAAAAATTAACCACACCAATGACACCAATTAATCACTAATGCATGTAATAATGTATGAGGATGTTACATGGAGCACGTGCTGAAAAGAAAATTGATAGGAAACAAATTATGACGGTTGAGGTTAAACTGCCAATGGTGCGTTGAGAAATCTGTGAGGACTTACACCTATGAAAGGAATTACTATTATTATTTTATTAATATAAGATTTTTATAAATAGTGGCCACGAGTAAATATGATATCATTATGATTTATGATGATAATTAAGTTTTATAAATTGAAGAAGTGAATTTATACGAAGTATTTGCAGAAAATTATTTCTTTAAAAATTGTTTTAGGACTTGATATCTGTGTCCAGTGGAAGTGAGTAAAATTCATAATTACAAATTCACACAGATAAATGCATATAAAAGCATAAGATCCATATTCATAGACATACATCATAAATCGCATTGCTCATTGTATCATAAATTGCATTAGTTGCTACATCTGTAATACATACGGTCGACCGCCTCTGGACATAGTATAGAAAGTCTGAAATGAAGAAAAGTATATGAATTTCAAATAATTTTTCCACTATTATTTGATTTTAATTTTTTTTAATTGAGTAAAACCTAAATAGTGTGAAGTCCTCCAGATATAAAGGCATAAGTGAGTTTCTGCATATTATATTTCCAAGTTATTCTATATAGCGACGTTAAATGAATTTTTCCTATTCAGATATGCATCGCGATCAAGTTGCAAACTCGTGAGATATAAGATGAAAAAAAGTTGTATTATTATTCTGGACATCCAAAGGAAATGATTCATTAGTGACAAGGCAACTAAACATAAAAATCATACAATCATTAAACAAATGATTAAGATGATGAGAATGAATTCGTCAAGAAAGCTATTAAAGTTGACAAAGTCTGAGAGATCTGTGTTTGTTGTTCCTAGAGGAATAACAATTGTCTCTCAATGTTTCCCAGATGAGAATTATTTTCTCACACCATTGAATAAATACTTTCAAGGGATGGAGATTGGAGGACTGAGAAACTTGTGGGATGATTGGAGATTTCAAATTCTCCAAAATAACATTAGACAGTGGATTAACCTCTTGACTGGCCATTGTCTCAGCAAATTCCATAGGTTGTTTTTCCTTGGATATATCAGGAATTTGCTGTTCTAAAGATGTCAAATTCAATTCATCAAGTACTGACCTGGGATATGGTGTTCTCAAAATATATTCGGTACAATTCAAATCAACACCAAAGTGCTCAAAAACACTTGTCAGAATACCCCCATAAGGTAGTGAAAGATCTTTCTGGATAACAATACTCATGTAAGATAGTATTGTTCCAAGAAGATTCACTGGTTTTTGAGACAACATCATAGAGATAAAGAACATGTCCTGCTCAGTTATTTTGTAATACCGAGAATCTCTTGGGAAAGTATTATAAAAACACAGTTGATGAATGACTCTAGAGAGAGGTGGGAGTTGATTAATAGATGGCAGGTAATGGAATGGAATGGAATCATCAAGCATCACAATTCTAATCTGTTTTACAGGGGAAAGTGGAGAAAGACACCACTTTGACAAAGACTCAATCCCTCACCCATGGTAGGGAATATCTAAGATTTTTGCTAAGGTAGATTCATCTAGGATGATGTCTCGACCATTAACAAAAGATCTAACAGTACGATTGGTATGGTTGAAAGCAACACTAGTGTAGAATTGTTTAACCAACAGAGGGTATATTGGCTTACCGTTAACCAGCAGACAACGCCAACCTTGGCAGTCAAAGAAATTCATCACTCCATACCTATCTAAGAGAGAAGTGTCAACAACTTTGGGAATAAGAACGTCTTTTGCAAACACTTCATCCCATTTAGCTTGAAGTTTATTTCTGTCTTGAAGAGAAAGGTTGGAACGAGAGTTAGGATTCATATTGAAATTTGTAAGAGAATAAGAATGACAGTGATAAGAGAGTTAGGGTTTGGCAAAAATGGCATTTGTGTAGCTTAATTATTCAAAGCAAATGTATATATATAGCTTTCATGAAACGACATCGTTTTATCAATAATTTGTAAGGATCTGACAATCTGTCAATAGTTTGCTGTTACACATGTGAAGGAATCTCTGAGCGTCTCGAGATGCCCTGACCCACTAATAAAGTAAAGGCGCCATAGACGTGTGATTGATAATAAATCCTGTCTCTTACATTGAACTTTGCTTCTCCACCTCGTGCTATGTGCACCATTATGTGCGTTGTTGACTGAAGATGTCTCTTGGCTGACACTCGTGATGGCACAATCTACCACTAACAGCTGTCTCCATGATATCTGGCTTTATTGATTGCATTATCTACCACTACAAGCTATCCCCATGTCAGCTAGCGTTATTGAGAACACAACCTGCCACTATAAGTTGTCTCAACGCTGGATTTTAAATCTTGGGTTATGAGTTGTATCAGCATAAAATTATGGATGATAGACACCACTTATCTGGTCTCCGTAGTGATATAGATCGTTCCATACAAAACTCAGAGAGTATAGCATATCCAGTTTGCATACACAACAATTCACCTTCTCTGACATACCATTCAAGTATCAGTTCCTCTCTCTAAAAACATCCTCTTCTATTCCCAGTATTCTCCAATGAATAAAAGAAAGATCATCAAACACATTTCACGATTAGGGAGTCAGTCAGATTCATTTCAGAATGATCCTGACTTCTCATCAAAAACTGCAATTTATAGAATGAAAACTCTTGATAAAAAGCCATTTTCTCATTCCTGGATATATAGATGATGTTTCTCCTTATGAAGAATGTGGATTACTAGAGTTCTTTAAAATCCAGGGATGGGTGCATCTTCTTAGTGATTCCTGTCCCATATATCCTGCTCTAGTGAAACGATTTTATGCCAACTTCAAGAGAAATCCAGAGACTGGGATTCTTTCCTCTCAGGTAAAAGGTCATGTCATTACTCTAGATGAAAGTTTTTTTGCCAGTTTGCTAAACATTCCTGCTCAGGGATGGGTAGTAAATTTTGTGCATGACTGGACTGAAGGTCCATTTTCTCCTCTTGAGCAAACAAAAAATTTTCTATGTGATGAGTCGAAACAGGAAGCGTTTATTCCTCATGCTGTTGATATCCCATTCCAAATAAAAGTGATTCAGAACTTGTGTTATCGCATAATATACCACGAGACCGAGAGGGGGTTAGTTGTAAGCCTTGTGATATGTTCCTTGTTTCAATGCTACTAACAGGGAAACCAGTCAATCTGCCTAGGTCTATGTTACAATACATGGACACGGTTTGGACAAAAAGAATGGCTTTGCCTTTCACTGGTGTTTTGACTCACATTTTTGAGAATCTTGAGATTGATTTATCCAAAGAAGCTCATGTAGCCATAGAGCCATTTCCAATGTCATTGCTTAGGAGAGTACAGCTGAACACTTACTTCTATAGGATCTTTGTACCAAAGTGTTCAGGAAAGTAGTCCGCAAGGGGGACAGTGTCAGGAAGGTCCATTACTATTACCTCAACCACCTGCAGAGGAAATAAATGAACCTTCTTCCAGTGTTTTACCATCATCAAATGACTCTTCTACAATTGAGGAGTTAAAGTCTCGAGTGGCCGCATTCGAAAGAACTGTTCACGTGATGCAAAGACATAAGGAACGAACTAACGAAATGATAAATACCTTATTACAAGTGCTTAACAAAACACATCTATAAATTTGAAACATTTGTTGTTTTGTTATCATTGCTGTAAAGATTTGTATAATTTTAATTGATACGTATTTTGAAATTTCGAGGATGAAATTTTTGTAAGGAGGGAAGAATGTAATATCCGGCATTTTTCTGTAATTTTTTTAAAGAAAATAAAATAAAAATAAATATATTTAATAAAAATATTTTAGAGGATTTATAAATATTATTTAAAAGAATTTTTATAATTTAATCTGGATGTATTGGTATAAAAAAAATATTATTGTAAAGATTTAGATGTAATTTACAAAATATGTAAAGGTTAATATGGTAATTAATCATTTCATATAAAACAAAAAAAACAAAAGAACAAAAAAAACAAAAGAAAAAAAAACAAAACGGATAAAAAAGAAAAAAAAGAAAGTTTCGTTAACTTACATTTATATATATATATAACTCTCTCAAATTTCTAACTCCCATAACTTTCACATATGGAGTTAGAATTAAATAATTTTGGTGTTTACGGATTCCTGGTCTCTCCACCTTCATTTTAACTGGTATATTACTCAGTTTTACTGGGTGAAATTTATAGATCTGAGATAAGAAATTATAAATAAAATTTCTCAATTTCTGTTAAATCCGTATATTATTTTATAAATCTGACTATATATCTATAATCTAGAGCTTGATAAGTGTCCGTTGGTGTTTTCAAAATTTAATTCTAACACCGTTTTTATAGGTGGGTCCTGCGTGAGGTACTATTCACGTATACGGTCCTGTTCATACATACAGTTACTATTCATAAAAATATGTGCCGGACTCGATTTTTCATGCTGATCTTAATGGTGCAATCGGAATTTAGAGATTAGATACCGGTTTTGAATAAAGAGCATTAGGATTGGAGCAAATGGATTATTTAATTTGCTGGACCTTACAAATCAAATAATCAGAGAGCCCAAGGTGGGCCGAGTATTTTCGGAGCGCAGGGAGGCGCTCAGTCTATCTGTGAGTTAATTTCATATTTATGATATTGCTCATAGAATGCATGCTATTATTTTATATAGTAATTTATTTATATATTTTCATTTATCAATAATTATTATATTTATTGAGTATATATATATATATATTTATATTTTATATCAAAGTATATCGATATCATGCATAAATAATTATGCGAATATGTGTGCATTGAATGATTATTTATATATGTTTATATTACATGTATCTATATATAATTATATGGTGAGATGGAATTGAATGAATATGTGAAGGTGATAAATGAAGAAAATAAGTATAATCTATGAATAGTATTACAATTATATATTTATCATATTTATAAGAATAAGAATTATATTACCATTAATATAAATTTATATATTGTGTGAAAAAATGTGATATAATGTTTGTGATTGATGTGAATATGATTGTGATTATGAAATGATTGCAAATGTGATTGTGATTGTGAATATGAACGGCTGGAGGATAGTCGCCAGAGTCGTCAGGCTGTGTGCACATAGGAGTCAGATATGTATTATGGATATTGATTTTAAGGACGGGACTTGCTCGGTGGCGGATCTCGGGCGCTGATCCTTCATTAATTATTTACAATAACTGTGGCTTGCTCGGTTGTGGGTCTCGGGTGACAATTATAATAAATGTTTGGGGCTTACTTGGTTGTGGATCTCGGGCACCGGACGACTATATTGGATTAAGAGAAATTATTTGGAATTAAGATAAATATATTTATTATGGGGTTTTAGATGGGATTTAGGAGTTCTACTTAATCCTCCTCCTTGTATGTTTTTGATTGTTGTATTCATCTGTATGATTGTGCGTATATTAAATATTTTATTATTATATAAAATACTATAATGTGAGTTTGTGTATAATTTAGGTTGTATTTCATAAATATGCGATTGACTTACTCAGCGAGGTCTGACTCCCCTCAACCCATTTTTTTTTTCAGGATTCCTCATACTCAGACTTCGCATGTTAGTACTCTCTGCCGGTCTTCTTTTTTACTGGCTATAAAGTATGTTTCAATTTAGTACATTATAGAAACATATTTATATTCTAGAACTGCAGTAGTAATCCATTTGTTTAAGGTGATAATTTGTAAGTTAACAAATAATTTATTAATCATGCATACAATATTATTATGGTTTTAAATCAATATGATTATAATATTTATAAAGCTCCAATTGAGATGCTGGTTATTGTTTCTAATATTATCATTATTATTATATTTGTTTTATTATTTTCAATATTGATATCTTTTAAATAAGTAAAGATATTACATAAGTGTATATTCATGATTAATTCATAGTTATTAATAGTGAAGGATTAATAAAGTGTGGTGTTTATTGAGTTTAAGGCTTGCTACGGGTTCCGGTAGCATATAGCCTTCCCGTTCCCTAGTGCCGGTCATGTACCCTAGGTTTGGGTCATGACACATGAGCTCAGACATCTATGTATTTTTATCTTCAAAATTTGGGACGTTCATTAGCTTTCATGATGATTTTATTAAGCTCAGAAGGTTGGACTCGGTATCTTGTTTGCTCTCTATTCCAGGTAGTCCTGTAAATGGGAAATTCAATGTTAAAGTTAACAACTCCTCCTTTCTGACTCTTGTCTTCGAATCTACTTCTTCATTCTCCATTGAGCATAATGAATCAACATACCTAGAATCCGATACTGATTCACCTCAGAAAGTTTAGAAGTCCCTGACCCCAAAGAAGATTGAAATGTTCAGGATGTTTTCCTTGCTTGTGTGTCGCCTGAGCTGCTCTAAGTCACCAGAACCTACAAAACAAGGGCAGACTTAGGGTGGTCCCCGGGTCTGACTCCGATGCTTAAGTTAGAAATATTCTCTTGAGAGTTATGAATGTATGAGAATGAGAGAACGATACTTGACCTCCTGGATGACAGGGGTTTATATAGTGGTTGAAGCAATCCCCTTAAGCCTAGGAATCCTTGTCCTCGCAGGCTTAGGAGTCCTCCTTTGCTGTAATAAGTCAGAGTCCCCCTAGGATTAGGAACCCCCCCCTTGGGATGAGAGTCCCCCTTGACTTAGGATTCAAGGTGTCGAGACAAGTAAATGGGCTAACGTAAGCCTAGCATGCAATGGACCCTCTGGGCCTTTTTGGCTTATGGAAGTGATTCGTATCACAAGTCCCCCCCCCCCCCCCAGTAGTGCTAATGTCAAAGACTTAGCTAGAGGGTGATTTCGTACTTTGGTGAACCAACTTGCTGTAACATTTCTGTTGAACAAAGGTGAACCATTTGGTGTCGAGATTTGATGAGAATCGCCTCCACAGGACACGTTTCCCTTAGAAGATTACTGTTATATGGGCGAGTGTCAGAGATTACTGGAGACTGTAATAAATGTGAAACAGCTTTAGTCAACACATGTCCCACTAAGTTGTCACATCCGTTTAGTTTCCTAGGTGAAACTGAACACGTCTCTCAAACAAAAACTATTCAGTTTCTCCCGCTTTATTTGCCCTAATTATTTCAAAAGCCTCTTCTACTTTCTCTCTCTTATTCAAAATATTCTCTCCCAGCCATCAACGATTTTCCAACAAACATCCATTGCTCCGGTCACCATTACTTCCTCTTTTTAGTGACGTTTCTTCCTCTACCGGCAAGCCATTTGCAGAGCCAGCCGAAATGCTTCTTCAACCACAGCAAGTCTATTTTTTTTTCTAGTGTTTTCCATTTTCCTTCAAACTTGTTTAATCTATATATATATTGATGCCATCTGCGCTGTTGATATTTCCTAGGACTTGTTTGATGATTGAAATTAAGATTTGCATATAAATATATTGTTTGTCATCCGTTGTTTAGCACTTTTCATAATGATATCCATGTGCATCTGTTCTAATGTTCTGAACTTTTAAGAGTCTGTTCGTGTGCCCTTCACTTGTCTGACAAAATATTTGCCTGAAAGCATACTTAAGTGTCTGGAATGTATCTGTGGTTTTATGTTTTTTGCAATAACTGTTAGTGCTTTTTCTGATAATTGTGTGGGACTTTTTTGGGTAAGATTTAGGTTGTTCATGGTGATCCCCTCGTTTTACATATCAACCTCTTCATCTTCTACATCAACCCCCCAAGCTAGGCCATCTGTCATCTCAGTGTCCTCTGATTCGTCAGACGGTGTTAACCAACCTAATCGACGAAGGCCAGAACCCTAAACCAATACCTCATTATCTCAAAACGCCTCCAGCACCTTAAACCCAAAACCTTTAAAGATAGTTCGCCCCTTTCTTCCATTAGACGATAAACCTTACAACCCTTCAGATAGTGATATCGAGTCCTCTAGTGCTAGTAATAATACCACAGAAGTCGCCCCTAAACCTTTTCCTCCTCTAGGCTTTAAAATAAAGCACATGGCCCGTAAACAGCCTAAGGATATAGTAGATCTTCACCCCGCCAAACAACATGAGGATGAACTAGACCTTTCACCGGTCTAGCTAAAGGTTACATTGTGAGACTAGCCAGGGAGGGTAGCTTCGCCAACCAAACCCTAGGTCCAAATGAATAGATAGTTTATAAGGAGTCTATGGAAAGTGGCCTTAGGTTCCCCCTAGATCCTTCACTCCAAAAAATTTTAGAAGCCATCCAATGTCCTTTGTCTCGCCTTTACCCTAATGCCTATAAACTTCATACCACCACTTCTATCATGTGCTAGCCAAAAGGCTATACCTTGACCCCCGAAATCTTCCTAAACGCATATAGCGCGGTGGAGAGAGTAGGGACCTCCAAGTATGTCGCCTTTCAAGCGATTAAGAAAAGATTTGAGGGTCTCAAGAACCAATTGAAAGGGTGGAGAGATAATTTTTACATAGTAACCTGTGAAACTGGGTGGGGTAAAATCCCAAATAGCTGGTCTACCCCCTCAAAAAACCTAAGCGAGTGAGGACATTAGCCAGCACCTCTGTGGAGGTTGCCCAATTTTTAGTCGAACTCCCCACAGTCCATCTTGAAACCTTCTTAAAAAACACCTTTATGGAGAGGATTTCACCCCTAAGACTAGACCCTTTGGCCCACGATTAGTGGATGAATCTGATGAGGATTCTGAAGAGGATGAAACTGACGTAGGAGTTGAAGCTGGCGAACCCAGCCACTCACCATCCAATGGTATTTATTGTTTTCTCCCTTTTACTTATATTTATTTTATTTATTCTTGTATAGATGCCAAGAATCAATTATGCTGCTATGATGGCCGAAGCAGGAGCTGTAGAAACTGGGGTGAACCCTCAACTTCTCCTCTTCCAGGAGTTAATACAACTACTACTGCTGAGCCCACTCCACCTGTGGAAGTTACTGTGCCTGAAGTTTCTCAGAAGCAACCTTCCGAGGCGAGCAAGAAAAGAAAAAGATTAGTCAAAGCTAGGATGAAGGCAGCAGCTGTGCCTAAGAAGACTCGCTCTCAGTTGCTGGAGACCATTAATGATGGGTCTTCTGGCTCTGAGGGCGAACTTGCTGACGTGAGCGCTTATGCCCAAGGATGGGTGGACCAGCTAGGGAATCCCACAGTCAAGGATAGTCGAGTTGATCAGTAGGGAAATAAGCCTTCCTGCTGATATGGAAGGTCTTTCAGGGTGGACACACAACTCGCTCGCTTTACAAGTTCAGGAGCACATGCTCTCAGTAAGTTTTTTTTTTTGTCACAGGTTATATCTTCTTCTTTTCTACTTTATACATTCTAGTTTGCTGACTTTTTCTTATGTATCCTTTTAAGATGTTGAACCTTGTTCGAATGATGAAATATAAATATCAGGCGAAGCGTTCAGCTCACAAAAAAGCAGTGAAAGATGTGCAAGCTCAGGTTTAGTCCGCAGTGGATAAGGCGACTACTAGGGCGGAGGCTGAGCTGAAGAAGGAGCAGGATAAAACCAAGCGCATAAAAGAAAAGTGCAATAAAGAGAAGGCCGACCTCAAAGTAAGCTTGTAATCAATGATTGAAAGGGCGGACCAACTGGAGAAAGAAAATGCTGATTTAAAGGCGAACGTTGAACCTTTATAGGCTAAGGTTACTCAACTCGAGGATGAAAGCGCCCTTCAATGTTCTGAATAGGCCCTTCTAAGGCGCTCCGTTGGTGGAACCCTTATCAAATATCGGGCGAAGCTTCGTGAGGCTGCGCAACATCAATTTCCTGACTCCGACTTCACATTTATGAATGCCATCTTCCCTAATGAGGATGAAATGGATGAGTGATCATCCTTGTATTTTTGTTTCGCATCTTTTAGAACAATTTCATATTTCTTCTTTGTAAAATATTAAAACAGCTTTTCTGTTTAATTATATCTATCTTCGTTCGCCTTGCCTTTTTCTTTTATTGTAAGTGTTATTCTGCACTGGATTTTTCCTTTATTGTGAAGTACTACTGTTTACCTAGCATCACCTCTTAAATATACTGAGGATCCTTATTAAATGGCTATTCATCCACTCGCCTTGAAATGTGTCAAACCTCCTTATACTTTTATCATGCATAGTAAGAATTTCCAAAATCGCCTAAGTATAGCAGACTGCCTTTAGATAACCCTAAGGTCTTTACTTGCCTTAGTGTTTTAAGATCTTTTCTTTTCCCATGAGATTGGTTGTGCCCCGGCCTTAGAGGTCTTAATAAGATATTTGCTTATTAGGTCACCCCTTAATAAGGGATCGCCTTGAGTTGATAACTACCTCTATAGTGAAAGGTCTTTGTAGCTTTTAACATATTTGCCTTAGTTTTTAAAGGTCTTTTTATCATGCCTCAGTGTGAGAGGTCTTAGTGTTGTATTTTGGCCATAAGTCATCCATTTATAGGGGATCGCCTTATTTTGCCTTTATCGTGAAAGGTCTTTTTGACTTGTATCAAGCTAAATTTTAGCAAATGATAACTTTATTAAACCTTTAGAGGATTTAAGTTAGGCTCCCCTTCGCCTTACATTTGCTTGTTTATTTAAAGAAAAGAAAAGAAAAATGAAAATAGATAGGTACCTCGGTTGCTATTAGAGGCTTTGTTGTCCCATCTTCTATGAGGGATATAGACTCGCCTTAGCTATTATAAGGTCTTTTTTAGTGGTGGAATTTTATGAGGTGTTCCATATTCCATGATCTGGGGATTTCCTCTCATGTGAGTGTTTTAAGCTTGTAAGCTCCTTTACTAATGACTTTGGCTATTTGATAGGGACCTTCCCAGTTAGCATGTAGCTTGCCAATTTCTTGTGTGGACACTTCGCTCTTTCTAAGAACCAGCTCTCCCTCTTTGAATTTTCTTTCTCGGACTCACCTATTATGAAACCGTGCCATTTTTAGCTAGTATGCCATCATCCTCAGGTATGCCTGTTCTTGCTTTTCTAGCAATAGGTCTAAATTTACTCGGAGCTCTTGTTCGTTAGCGGGTGATAGTTCTTCTGTTCTGAAGTTCATTTCCCCAATTTCTACTGGGACCACTACTTCTCAACCATAGCATAGGGTGACTGGGGTTTCGCGTGTGGGGTCCCTTGGAGTTGTTCTGTAGGACCATAGGACATTGAATAGATAATCTACCTAGCTGGTTTTTTTTCTTATTCTAGTCTCTTCTTAAGTCCTTGAAGAATGATCCTGTTAGCTGACTCTGCTTGCCCGTTAGTTTGAAGATGGTGAACTGAGGAGCATTTCTGCTCAATTTGAAAAGCTTCACAAAAGTTTCTGAATGATTGAGAGGTGAACTATGTGCCATTATCCGTAATAAGAGTGTGAGGGATCCCAAGCCTGTGTATAATCTCTTTGAAAAAGAAGTCTTGGATCCTTTGAGATGTAATTGTTGGGAGTGCTTCTGCTTCAATCCATTTAGTAAAGTGATCAATCGCCACTATTAAGAATTTCTTCTGTGCTTTGGCTATGGGAAATGGACCTAGGATGTCCATCCCCCATTGGGCGAATGGCCATTCACTCCCTATTGGGGTCATATTTTCTGCTGGCTTATGATGTATGTTGGTGTGAAATTGGCATGCTTCACATTTAGACACCAGATTCTTAGCATCCCTTTTTATGGTGGGCCAATAGTATCCTCTTAGGATCACCTTTCTGGTGAGCACATTAGCCCCTTCATGGGCAGCTCCTATTCCTTCGTGACTTTCTCTTAACACATAATCTGCTTCAGTTTCACTCAAGCATTTGAGCCAAGGTTGGCTTTTGGACCTCTTTCTCAGTTCCCCTTCCTTATAAGCGTATTCGACTGCTTTTCTCATTAACCTTCTTGATTCTCTTGGATCGTTTGGTAGGATGTCATTTTCCAAGTACTGGATAATTGGTTCCATCCATCCTCTGTTGTCTTCAACTGACAGGACATTAGCCTTGGCGATACTAGGGGATTTTATCTCTTCTATCGGTACATTAGGGATCGTCATTCCCTCTGCTGCCATCTTTGCAATGCTATCTGCCCCCTGATTTTCTGTTCTGGGGATTTGCATTATTCGCCATTGGCCATCGTTCCTTTTTTTTTTTCCTTCTGTGATTAGTTGCTTTACCATGGAGACATACTTAGTTATATCTTCATTTGCTTAGAAAGTGCTCGAGACTTGGTTCACAACCAACTATGAGTCACTATAAACTTCTAGATCTGTGATGCCTATTTCTAGGGCCATTTATAACCCTAGGATGAGGGCTTCATATTCAGCCACATTATTGGAAGTGGCAAACCCTATTCTGGCTGCATATTTGATTTCTATCTTGTTTGGTCCTTTGATTAAGATACCGATACCTGCCCTTGCTGAGCAAACTGTACCCTCTACCCATTAGTTTCCATGGGGAAATCTCCTTGGTAACTATGGGTTCCCCTGGTGTCATCTCCGCCACGAAACCTGCCAACACTTAGGCCTTTAACGCTTTTCGCAGTTCATAAGTAACTCCCAAGCTTCCGATGTGGATCGCCCATTCAGCGATTCTCCCTGAGGCCTCCGCTTTTTGCAACACCTTTCTCAGGGGGCTATCTATTCTAACTACTACTGGGTGTGCCTCGAAATAATGCCTTAGCTTTTGTGTTGCTATTAACAATGCAAAGGCTAACTTTTCCAATCTTGGGTAATTGAGTTCGGCTTCATGTAACACCTTGCTTATGTAATAGATGGGCAACTGCTCACCATTTTCTTCTCTTATAAGAACTGTTACCACTGTTTCCTCTGTGGTGGCTAAGTAAAGGTACAAGGTTTCCCCATTAATCGGCCTACTCAGTAACGGGGGGAAAGTCAGAAATGTCTTAATTTCTTAGAAGGCCTTTACGCAATCATCTGACCACTGAAAGTTTTTGGGATCTTTCAAGGTCTTAAAAAATGGTAGGCACCGCTTGGCCGAGCTGGAAATGAAGCGTCCTAGGGCGGCAATTCGCCCGTTAAGTTTTTGAACCTCATTAAGTGTTTTAGGAGGCTCCATGTTGATGATCGCTTGGATTTTGTCTGGGCTAGCCTCGATCCCCCTTTGAGATACCATGAATCCTAGGAACTTGCCTGATTTGACACCAAAGACACATTTCTCTGGGTTTAATTTCAAGTTATATCTTCCAAGGATTTTAAGAACTTCTCTTAAATCTCTAGGATGCCCCTCTGCCCGCCTGGGTTTAACTATCATATCATCCACATAGAGCTCTACGTTTCTACCTATATTATCTTTGAACATCTTGTTGGCCATCCTTTGGAAGGTGGCTCCTGCATTCTTTAAGCCAAAGGGCATCTTAGTATAACAATAAGTGAAACAACTCGAAACTAACACAATATAATAAGGAATAAAATAGATAATAATAGTAATTAGTTTTAATTTTAAAAATTTTAAAATTCTCCTTTACAAAATTATTTTTTTTAAATTAAGGTAACAACGATCGTTGTTAATTTCACAACGATCGTTGTGAAAATACACAAAAATGGCCAAAAGTTCCAGTAAGATACACGAGCTTGTGGGACATCTACAACGAGCTCGTTGTCAAGTCAGCAACGATCGTTGTTAACCTTACAATGATCGTTATTAAGGTAAAAATCTCAAAACGAAATATTTTTCCAAAAATCACAGTTTTAAAATAGAATTTTTGACTTTTCCCTGTAAAAACAGACTCCAAAAGGCTCAAAATCAACTTATACATATAATAAACTTTCCAACTTTTAAAATGCAATAACATTATATACAAGGAATATTGAAAGTCTTATAAAACATATAATTGATCAAAAATCAACTTTATACAAACTTTTTTCTCAAAACTTGCCACATATATATGTACATGTCAAACCTAACTTTCAACCTTCTAATACTTCCTAAGCCAAAATGAATAAAATATGCTCGTGATAATCCACTAGCCAACCTGTCACTTCTATGGCAATGCACGTGAGCTTCTAACATCAACAAGATATCAACAACCTGAAAAATTATGCCAAGGAGGTGAGCTGGCAACTCAATAAGCATTTAATCAAATAAACCTTGAATACATTAAGTT
>CANYLF012676834.1:0-15771 GCA_948193215.1 Bocquillonia castaneifolia
AAGCTGATCCTTGTATAAATCATAACTATTAAAAAAATGATTGGTTGCACAACATAACTTGAGGGTTGAGAAAAGAAATGATCAAATCAAACTAAAATATTTTCTTTATCTTTCCTTTTTGGTTCATCATCAAACAAAATGACTTAATTAACTGTGGTATGTCGACTAATGAGTCACTTTCTTCTGGACAAAATTTTCTCATAAATACGTCCTTTTTTATATATATTTCAATACATATGCTTATATGGCCAATGAAATTATGTCTTGTCTCAATTAAATTTTCAACTGGTGAATATTCAAATTAATACATCAACAATGTCCAGGAATATCGGTACAAATTAAAGAAAATATTTTAATAACTTTTGTTGAAATCAGAAATATTCTCATTTTTTTTCTTCTGTTTTCTCTTTAATTTCTATCTGGTACCCCAATTAAATCAAGAGTGTTAAGGAAGCAAAAAAAATTAGAATAAAACTCTTAAGAAGTCGCTATCTATACCAACCTACTCCAAGCATGTCTAGCGGGCGCTGGGATTTCAAGTGCATGAATTCTGTATCATATCTCCCTTGACCAATCACCAGATCCTATCTATTCTCCAACTTGCAAGCAAGCAAATCAAATAAAAAATTAAATTAAAATAAAACTCACCTATAACCAATTATAATTCCTCCAATATATGGCTTAACATATTAATAAATTGTTTAAACATGCACCATGATTCAACACAACACTCAATTCTTTCCAATTTAGGCATAGTGCATGTTCTAAATTTTTTAAATTTAATAAATATTTCCTTTGTTGTAAGTCGCACTTTTTTTTTTGGCACGGTTGAAATCTAGGTTTAAACTCTTATTATATTCAGATTTTTTCGGGTTTATGCCTAGCTTTTATGTCTACTATTTAATGAGACAGAGCACATAAATCACAATTGTCATGAGATAGTTTTACGAACCTTATAAGATTTACGTTAAATTCAATAGAAAAGGTTTTACTGTCTTTGTGATTTTTCGTAACTTGATTTCGATCGGATCATAGCTTAAACTTAAAAAAATAACTCAAGACGTAAACTAGACATCTTATTAAGTACCATCTATTGAAGTCGTGACTTCTAATAAATGTACTTTTCTTTCTCAAAAAAATTGAGCAAGACGAATGCCGAAAACTTCTAAACAAGTCGGCATGTATATGTGTTGCAGAAAAATCCCCTGACGAGAAGATATTTATTAGAAAACAAAATTCAAAATGAAGCCTAAAACAAAGGAGAAATATTATTTAGTTGGACTTAATCTATGAATCCAATCTATCACGTTATTTATAAGTCAAGGCAATAATATCATTTCATAAAAGTCATATATATATATATATATGAAACCAAATTATACACATTTATTAAATTTTTTAAAAAAAGATGAATTTTATTAAAATTTAAAAATATAAATATATACGATGAGTTTGATAGTACGATACGGAACATACTTAATTGTTATATTGAATTATCTTACATATATTATCAACTCAACTAACAAATAAGGAGAGAGATCGAATCTACCTAAAAAGAATTTTGAAATCTTGAAAATGAATACATATACGTACAAGCAAACATCAGAAAGAAGTGGGAACAGTGTTTGAAGAAAGTGGGAGCAGTGTAATGTCGTAATAAAACATGTCCAACATAAAATCAATGTCTGAAGCCACCTTTCTCTCCAATTCTAAATCTGTATGCTCTTATTGTTTTAAAGTATGCAAAGTTATGTTTTTGTGGGCTGTGGAATGATGATCCCAACCTTTTGAAAGGGACATGAATGGACCCAGATTATCGATAGTGGATAAAGTTCAAGTTTGGAGATCTTCAAGGACTCCATCTGTAAAGTGTTGAGAGAATGAAAATTAAATTAAATTGTCAAAATAAATGATATCTACAAATATTTTTCTTCATTTCAAAATATATTAAGCGTGTTACTGTACTGGAAGCGGGCTGCCGCGCCGCGTTAACTCAGAGAAAATATCTCAGTCACACTATAATTCAAAACCTAAGTACATTGATTCTGATCTGAATTGAGGAAGTTTCAATTTCAATTTCGTAATTTCCTGTTGTGCAATAACTTTGATGATTTGAAGTGTTGAACCCGCAGAGAAATGGGATGTTATTGTATTAATTATGTATGTTTTTTTTCCTTGCAGTTTTTATCGCAATGAAGACCTATATATAAGTGATCCACGTGATATTGTCATTTTCAGAATTAAGTGGCTACCTAGCAACCTAAGCATATATTTAATTATACTCTGAATTTAATTTTCTGTACTAATGTGTTTATATATATATATATGTATATGTTTAATTTGTCATTTACTTTAGGCAAATTTATGGCACCCCGACATGAGCTTTTTTCTTTTCATTTTAATTTAGATAATTTTTTCAAGGCATATATATATAGTTTGTTCCGTCACAATTTTTTATATGTTACCAAATTTTATATAATTTTAAAAATTTATAGAACTGCTCTAAATTTAATAATTAAAAAAATTATAACTAAATAAATTATATATGTCTCTCATATCATTTTTAATCTGAATCGTTATATATTCGATTCGATATTGATGGAGTCATCTTTTAATAAATCTCAAAAAAAAAAAAAGATAATTGAGCAAGTTGGTGAAATCGAAATTTCATTCAACGAAAAACAAAATTAATAAATTAAGAGCCTCAGATATTCCACATGCTTCTAATCATCGAAATATTTGCAATTGAATTTGAAAATTTCATTAAAATCTAGAGATGGCAAAATGTATCTTACTTATGGGTATCCACCCGGATCTTACCCGATCAAATAAGGTAATAATCGATTTGATTGGATAATGGGTACGGGTAATATCCATATTCGAAAAATATAACAGAATACGGATAGGGGATGGATAATGTATTACCCTACCCATACTTATACCCATAGTCATATCCTAACCAAATTCTTAGGTTTTACCCGTACTCGTACCTAAACCTAGGGTTGTACATCAGTTTGGTTTGATTTTAACCGAACCAAATTTTTAAAAAAAATCTTGAAACCGAACCAAACCAAAATATATATCGTTAAAACTGAATTAATTCGGTTAGGTTTGGTTTTGGTCAAAATGGGAGTTCGGCTTAATTTTAAGCCTATAATTCGGTTTAGTTTTCAATTCGGTTCGATTTTTTTTATCAAAAATCCTAAACCGAACCGAAATTTTAAAAAATTTTAAAAATGGGAAACGAAACGAAATTAACCAGTTCGGTTCGGTTTGATTTTTCATAGCCCTACCCAAATCCATACCCACATATTAGTTTATCTTTTAATTAATACATAATAGATATAGATGGTTATACGATAATTTATGATGATAATGATAATAATATTGCATAAGGTTTTGTCATGATATATATATGTATATATCATTTTTACTCCCACGCTATAGAGTATTTAAGTGAAATACACAAGTTTTCTATCCATGATATAGATTTAATATTTTTTATGATTATGATATATATTTTTACTTAATTACTAATTTGCTCCTTTTTTTTCAGATTCTACCATTATGATGTATTTTTTACTTAATTACTAATTTGCTCTTTTTTTTATATATTCTATCATATGTGTCAAATGATTTGAGTTCACGAATTATATTTCAATTATCAAAATATTAAAATAACTAGTTATTTTAAGTAAGATGAGTAATATTAATGTTTCTATAATTGAATTTACTTAAGCTTAAAAACTTGAATGAATCTCTATGTTTTATTTTAGTATTTTTCAATAGATTCTTTTATTTATATACGTTTTAATGTTATTTTATTTCGTTTAGTGCATAATCCTTTAACTTATGGTGCTAAATTTATGTAAATATTTTATAAATTATTACCCATGGGTAACCCATGAATTACCCAAAATCCTATGGGTTCGGGTATGGGTAAAATTTTGTTTACCCAGTAAAGTATGGGTATGAGTACGGATATAATTTTATGATTTAGGTATGAGTATGGATATAATATAACCCTACCCATACCCTACCCATTGTTATTCCTATTGAAATCCTATCCATTTACCCTATCCATTGTCATTCCCATTGAAATCCTATCCATTTACTCTTAGTAGACCTATTCATGGGCTTGAGTACCAGCTTGCCTTGGGCGGGCTTGCGCACCATATTTTCCATAAAAACCCGCCCCAAGCTCAAACATGTATTAGGTTCGAATTTTTACGGGTGAGTTTGAGTTTTCAATTAATTTTAGTAAAAATATAGTGTATACCAAAAAAGCTTAACCCGAACCTGCAAATGGCCTACTTATTTATAGGATTTAGGTACTTAAATTTAGACCTGAGTATTTAAGAGTCGGGCCCGATTGAGCTCGGTCCAAATCCACCCAAACCCCAAACTATGAACAGGTCTAGCCCTTAGTCAAAACAAATTAGGAGCCGGTGGTCTCACCATAGGCTAACAAGGATAGGTGTTCTAGTACTATTGGAAGAAGCAAGTTTGAAATTTTTATTTTTACTTTAATAATTAATAAAATTGGAATTTTAAAAGGGATTTAACATTCACAAGTTGTAATTACAAACCTCAAATGTTGTACAACAATGTATCTACAACTGCGAGAGTAAAATAGCATGCGCATTACCTTAAGCACTTGAATTGTTACTATACCGTTGATAAAAGAATCACAAGAGCTATAATATTTCTTTTTTGTCCATAATTACCATATGATCTGCCATTTGAGGTGAGTATAGGCACGAGACTTATACGTGGTTGTATCTCTAATGTTAATTAAAAATCTAAAAAAAAAACGCAACGGGAAATTGACTTTCATTTTATATGAAAATGAATGTGTACATTAAGATTTATTCATCATTCAAATTCAAATGACGTTTTCGTAAGAATTGGACTCTATTCATCTTGTCTTCCTTTATTTAATATATTTATTAAAACAATGCGTGAAATACTAAAGGTTAATATTATTAAAATAATAAATTCATTGTTGCATTTTCACATTAAAGTGAAATAGAGTGTTTAATTGTTTTGTTTCATTTAATGTTTATTGATATTCTAAAGTCCATTTCAAAAATCTGGGGAAAGACTATTACATTTGGATTAATGTACAGCACGACTTGTCTGAGATTTAAAATGTAAGTGTCACCTTTTTTTTTATAATAATCAAGGGAGGAGATTCGAACATAAGAGTATTAAATTAATTGTAATATCTCTACTACTAGATTATATCACTCTCTAACTACTACGTAATAATAGATATGCATATAACAACAATTTTCTTAGGGAGTATAATAACTACATTAAAGATAGAGAATTGTTTCAATAAGAAAAAGATAAGAATGGTCTTAAAATATTAACTTTCATTTTTAAAAGACACAATTAACTCAATCTGTAAATTCTATATTTTAAATTTTATATCATAAATTATAAATATTAAGGAGGTATTTGGTTTAGTTGTTAGAGAGCTTTTCAATTCCCAACAACTAATCAAGGTGTTTTGGTTAAATATTTTGAACAATTTTTGATAGTTGTTAGGTACCTTTTGAGTACTAGTTCACACAAACTCCAAAGTGAAGTTTTTGAGTGGCTCTCCACTTTTATTTAAATATTTTAACTTATTTACCCTTTCATTATGTTTTTTAAAAAATATTATTATTTTTTAAATATTTTTAAAAAAAAATTAAACTCTATGTTTTTAACTTATCAAAAACAATTTATATAAAACATTTGTTATAAACTATTATTTACAAGTATAAAATAAAATAGTTTATTTTAGCATTCATTTTATGATTATATACAAATTATTTTCACTTTATTTTTAAAATTCATTTTTAATATATAATGTACTTACATGTTTAATTATTTTTATTTTTAATATTCACATTAAAATATATTAATTCAGTTACTTTATTAATTAATTTTATTTCAATTTTAAATACTCTTTTAGACATTTATTTATAAATTATTTTGATTATTAGTTTAATAAATAAATGTCTACATTTATCATTTAATACACAAACAACAACAGTTCAAACATTTTCATCAAACACTTACATTAATCAGCTACTATTTAACAACTACCCTCTATTAGCTATCAGTAACAACTACTCTCTCTGTTCCTAAATATATGTCGTTTAAGGTTTATGCACACATACTAAGGAAAATCATTAAGTCATCTAGATTGTGAAAAAATAGATCCTTATTGACTAAATTACCATTTATCTCTCTTCATTAATTATTTATATTAGTTGTAATTTACAATGTTTATAAGGGTAAACTTGAAAAAAGCATCATTAATACTTCATTAGTTTTTGTAAGTGACAAATAATTTAGGACAAAACAAATCTCTAAAACAACAGTTATTGTGGAATGCATAGACGGATGCACATTGTGAGTTATGGGATCACTGGACACCATGTTTTCCCAGAGTTCTATTATACCCATATACATATATCATATGATGGATCCCATTCATTTTTTAAACTGGACCACATAAGCATTTGAATAAAATAAAAAGGAGAAACTTTATGACATCATGTATAAGATTAAGCCCATTGACAATCTTACCCATTTACATAAGGCTATTAATAAGTTTGTGTTTGAAAAATAAGACGAACCCTAAGAAAATAAGACACAAAGCTCAATTTTTTTTGGATATTAAAACTTATCCAAAACAATTGTCAAAAATTTATTTTATTATTTTAATATTATATAACATAAAAA
This sequence comes from Bocquillonia castaneifolia, assembly GCA_948193215.1. NCBI lineage: Eukaryota > Viridiplantae > Streptophyta > Magnoliopsida > Malpighiales > Euphorbiaceae > Bocquillonia > Bocquillonia castaneifolia. The sequence continues at coordinate 6,742 of CANYLF012676834.1, forward strand.
TATTTATATATTTCTATAATTTAAATTTATACTATATATGGACACCACTGTATAAAAATTTTGGATTCTCCACTGGTGGAATGGAGGCACTATCAACTAATAACTACCGGCTACTTACTTAACCAAACTGGTCCTAAATACTAAATTTTAAACCATAGACTCTAAACCTTAAAATTTAAAATATATTCTACCCTAAACCTCAAAATTTAAAATCCTAATTAAATACTAGACCATAAATTTTAAAATTTTAAACTCTAGAATTTACAAGCAATTATCTTTTTATTGCTTGTTATATTATTTTGAAATATTAAATAAGAAATTTGTTAAGGTTAATTTTGTAATTAAGAAATTGAAGGTGTTATGATACAAGCTCTCTCCACTATTAGCCAGTTCAATATGAGGGTTGTTAGAAACACTCTTGATTGTTTTTTTTTTAATAAAATTACATAAAAAAAAACTTCTTTTGTAAAGAGGGGCTTTTCTGAGGCATTATTAATAACAAATAACTAGGCATTATTAATAACAAATAACTAACATTAACCACATTGATCTTACCAAAAGAAAAACTAACCACATTGATAAGAACTTTTAAAACTAACTTAACTTCTATTGGTTTAGTTTCTGTGTATTTTACTTCTGCTTTTTTCTTATCATCATTGAATTAAAGAGTTATATAGCATCCTATAATGAATATCAACAAAAAAATATGTAGTTGATTGGCATATTGTAATGGATATGAGAGTCACAGATTCAAATCCTCTTTAAAAAAAGGAGTAAATATCAACAAAATAAAGTTTACTTTATCTTTTAAAGTAATTATAAAATTTTAAGTCCTAAACTCAAAATTCTTAACCTTAAATCTTAAATTTTAAATTTTCATTTCTAATCCCTAAATTTTAAACTCTAATTAAATGCTAAATCTTAAATTTTAAATTATAAACTCTAAATCTTAAACCCTAAACTTTGAGCTCTAATATCCTTAATGTTAAATTCTTAATTATTAAGCTTTACTTTAAAGTAATAAACATGTTAGTAAAGGACTATTAATCCCATTACTTAGTTATCTTAGTTTAACACTAATTCTTAGGATTAATAATCCATCAACCAAACGAACACTAATATCCTTAATGTTAAATTCTTAATTATTAAGCTTTACTTTAAAGTAAACATATTAGTAAAGGTTACCAGCGAAGGTTGGTACAGATGGAAAAGTCCTTCTGGTTTCAGGGAGATGTCTCGAGTTCGAGCCTCGCCTTCGTTGGGAGAGGGCAAGAGGCTCAAATGGATCATAACTAGACGCCGACTCCCTCGCAGTGGATTCGTCTGGACCCAAAGGGTCTAAGATACCACTGAGTCAATAACTATCAAAAAAAAATATTAGTAATTGTTATTTATAATTATTTAAAAATATTTTTTTAAGAAAAATTTTGTAATAAATAAAAAATACAAAGAAATGGAAAAACTTTTTTTTGAAAATACACAGGCTTTTTATCTTTCAGAATTGACTTGTTTCTGAAAAATATTTTTCCTATAAATAACTTATTTTTAATTTTTTGAAAATAATTTAGAAATTATTTAAAATATATTTTTTGATATTTAATTTATATTAAAAATAATTTTAAAAAATTTCTCTTATTTTCTAGCGGCCAATAGTCGATCACTGATCGATGTAAGTAGCTCGTGAGGCGGTGATAAGTTGAAATAATTATAAATAAATAAAATATTAATAATGTATATTCATATGAATTTTTAATATTTTTATTTTTATGATTTTAAATAATATTAAAAGAACAAATATTTTTGAAAATATATAATATTTTCATCAAAAATTTTACATTGATAATTTTTTTAAAAAAATAAAAAACACAATTTTTTTATGAAACAATAAACATTAAAAAAATTTAAAATATTATTTTCCAAATAAATAAAATCGTTCATTTAGTTTAATCTTTGTAATTGTGCAGAAAATAGAAACGATTAATTAAGTTCTGGGCTAATGCTTTTGTTGGGAGGCCCAAGATCTGAGTATCTGCTTCAGGGTCTTACTGCTTTAGGCTCAAAGACTTTTCCAGATTGTTGTGGAGATTAAAAGCCCAAACAAATATAGATTTATATGGACCTATGTAATTTTAGTTACCAAAAGGAATATGTCCATTTCAGATACAGATATGAGTTTTTATTTATAAATCTTAAAAGAAAAGTTCAATTGCTAATTACAAAAAAGAGACATCTATGTGGCATGAACAACAACGAGACATATATTCAAATGTATACAAACTAATTTAGATTAAGTTCTAGTACGATTAATATCATTTACCATGTGATTTTGGCTTGATGTAAACTTTCATCAATATTTTTGAAGAATTTATTAACTATATAATTTTTAAGATATCAATGAGATGTAGTTGTGATGAGAATCAAATTTTAGGTTCGAAATTTTAATTTTCGGAGAATAAAATTATTAAAAATTGTATTATAAGGTGTGTGTAACATATAAAATAATTACTATATTAATATTATTATGCTATAATTCAAATATAGTATGAAACTTATGTAAAGTTAAATAAAAAAAATAAAATATTTTTAAGTGGATTTTAAGTTTGACTATTCGATTCAATATATTTTGAAATGATTAAATACAAGCTTTCAATGTAAATATCTTGCGATAATCTTTAAAATCATATAAACTAATTTTTGTTGATATAATTCAAATCGAATAAAGTCAATAACTGAATGATATTTTTGATTCTGAATATTTTTTTTATTTTATTTTTTTGATAGGATTTGAAAATCTCCAAATCAAATATACATATATCCATAGATGAAGAAAGGTGTGTAAGATAAACGCAGCCTATGGAAGACACCTGTTTAACCTTGACGCAAATTGATGATTCAAAAACAAAGATTCTTTTGCCACTAAAAAAGATACTCCCTTTAATTACTACCCAAAAATCAAATCCCTTTCAACTTTCTTAGTTTTTCATGATTAAGCTTTATTTATTTAATTTTTAAAAGAGTGACAACTCACTCCCAATCAACTAAAAAGCTTCTCTTGGTTGGCAACCCTTTCTCATCTTCTTTATCCTTCATTTTAATTTCCGGCCACTAATCAAATCCTTCTTTGACTATTACTAGTTTACTACTACTATCCACTTGCTATAAACTCCCTCTTTTAAGTACGATAATCAATTGCATTCTCAATGTCACCCCTTTTCATCATTATGCAAAAGGTATTAAATTTTTCAAAAAAAAAAATTTGGGTTTTGTACTTCAGAGAAAGCTCTAAATAAATCAAATTGCTATCTCAATTTTTTTGAAATATATAGTGTCATACATTGAAATTATTAAAAACAAAAACTTGAATCGTATAAAAATGCACGCGTGTAAAAATATTTTTTTTATAATGATAGATTAGCAAGAAACCCTAACGGTCTCTCTCTAAAAAAAACTCTTTCTTGTTCTTTTATTAAGGTCTGTCATTGATTTTTTCACCGATGATAAGCCCATTTTAAATTTATTTTATTTGTTTTATTGTAATAAGTTGGATGGTTTCATCCAATAAATCTATTAGTATATAGGTTGTTTTTTTTTCTCTTCATGAGAGTTTTATTTTTTCTCCTCTTGTGTGAGAATTTTTTTTCTCTTTTTTGTGTGAGTTTGATCTAATTTTTTTATTGAAAATTTTCATTATGATATTATACCAAAAGATATGGATCTTTGTTATTGGAAATATATTAAGTTAATGTTCTTAGAGCTGAGCTGATGTGTTATTAATAATATAGGTGATATAAATGTTCAATTGATGTATCAGATTATATTGATGCTTTATTTTGTACATATTGTATGATCATTTATGAATGAAACTTGATTTATTCTTCCTAAAAAAATAAAAATAAAAAGATTTATTTTTATTTGAATTTAGTCCATTATTTATATAGTTCAAACCTTTTTCTAGAAAGAAAAATTTGGCTTAAAATTTCAATAATATTATTGGACGAAGAGTTTTGATGATAGCGTTCATTATCATGGATGGGGTCCAAAGCCATTATTTGATACTTCTGGTCCCGCAATGGATCTCCATCGCTAGAAATTTGATATGATCAGAGGATGGTGACAACCACTAATTATATATATTTATGATCAGCTGCAACTTGAATTAATTGTGGATCGAAATAGTTCTTTTAATCGGACAAGATTATATATAACTCTTATTTCACTTCACTTCACTTTGAAGTGGACTTACAATGGGCAATGTTTTCGATTCTTAATTAGTTGAGATGATACCATTTGTTATGTTCTACATAATATTTCTATTTGTTGAATTTAAAGCAACACAAACAGGAAAAAAAGGTATTGCTTTTTTGAGTTGGAATCATACTCTTTACTATATTCTTTCCTTATGTCCTAAAATAGACAAATTTCTAATAACAAAATTATTATATCTACAGATAATGTTATAGTTAAACATTTTATTGCTGACAAATTAAGAAATGAATGTACCACAAAATGTGACAATTGGAATCAAATTTTTTGGCCTAGGGTTCAGAAAAGAAAATTTGCTCCAACTGTGATGAGAAAAGCAAATAAGACATTTATAGCAATAGGATCAATATGTGTGTGTGTGTGTGGAGGGGCTCCCTAAGGCCCCAATTGTATGAAATTGAGTTCATATGTATAATAATATATACTCCTTTTCTTTTCTTTTTTAATTTTTCCTTTTCCTTAATGAGTTGTCGGGGTGTTCGACAATGATATTGGCTATGATGAAAATCACAGCAAAGTTCTCAAGAACTAATAATTTACTTAATAAGCAACTTGAAAAAAAAAGAAAGAAAATAATCAAGAAATTAGTATATGCAAGACTATTTGACTAATTAGCACTGGCAATTAATCACGTGAACTATATAATATGATGAAGAAAGAGCTAGTGATGATTACTGCCAACCATAAAAAATTAAAAAATAAACAAAATAAACACAGCAACAATTAATCAAATTAGGTACAAGTAAGAAAATTAGTGGCATAAACTGTGCAAGCAACAAATTACAACCGTTTTTCTTAGAATACTTTCCATTCTCCCTCTTGCTAATTATAGCACATTTGCTCTTTCGAATGGTGTGTGTGTGTATATATATATATAAGATTTCAAGCCGAAATTCTCACATTAATTATAAATATATCATATAATAAAATATGGAAAAATTTTAACAAAAAGAACAACCGGAGGAAGTGGTTAGAAAAAAAGTGGACAATAATGATAGTGGTGAAGTAGGGGAGGAGGAGAGGGCTATCTCATATGACCTTCATGTCTCCTCGAAGGGAAAATATGGCCATCCATCTTTGTTCTCCTATCTTCGTTCATAATATACCTATCACGGACTATACCTCTAGACGTAAATTTAGAATAAACTAAATTGACATTATACTAGTTTGAAATAATTAATTTCAAGTGAGAATATAATTATGCAGAAGTCATTCATTAATTTTTAAGAGTAATAAAATGAATAATAATTCAATAGAAAATTGCAACCTCACCATTTGTTTAATTAACTCAAATGAAATTAAGTTAAAGAAAATATTTTATCAGTGAAGGTTGTACCTTCTGATCAAGAGTAAAGGTTTTGAATTCGAACATCACCTTTACTAGGAGAGGGTAAGAGGGTCCTTAAAAACCTGAAAATTTGCATATCAATTCTCTCACAATGGCTTAATCCGAGTGTAAAGACTTAGTATACCACTGAGACAACTATTTATCAAAAAAATTACAAAAAAACAAACAATTTATATAAAATGAAATGATAGATTTGTCACTGATAGAATGTTCAATTCTAGTCTATCTTCCTAAGATAGTATACCAATTATAGAATGAGACGCATAGTCCTAAAAAAATCCTCTAATGATTAAGTCAGTAATAAGTAAAAAAAATTATAGAGGGTGCAAAGATCATTCTTATCTAAGAATAATAAATTTGTATAAGCACAAGAGAATTTAAGAAACAGTCACGGCGATTTATAGGAGTCACCTCTCTTCTCTTTGAGCTTATGGAATGTGGGCGTGTACACCCGTTCTACTTCTTCCGGCTCGTCCTGGGGCATCAGTTAAGTTGACATTTGTATAGTGAATTTTAAAAATTGAAAATCAAATCCCTATAAAGCAAAAATGATATGTGATCTTTCAATCTCAGCAGACTTTAGGAGATTGCACTTTTGAAAATGGGTAATCGGATGCCACAAGGCCATATACTATAATATATAACAACAAAAAATCAATTATATCACAGCTTTTCTGTCCATTTCCTTTTTCTTTTCTCTCTCATTCCAAATTTTGATACAATATCTTCTAATGCATGCATCCATCGGATCTAAACCCATCATCAAATCAAACCCAAAAACATCATAGCCAGCTAAGATGCATGGACCCACATCCCAAAATTTTGTCAAGACAAAAAAAAAATATATTTTTTTAAAAAACCCTATTTCCTTTGTTACCCTTTTCTTTGTTTTCTTAATTTTGAATGACTCAATCATTCACTTTTCTGACAAACCCACGTCAGCCTGAAAGAGCAGATTAGGGTTTTGCAGGAGGCAGCACCTGATCAGCGTGGAAAAGGGGCCACTCGTGCATATATTTTGTTTGCTTGTCAAATTTCTATTTGCCCATTTGGTTTTTGTATTATAAATTTAATATAAAAAAATAAAAGAGACAATGCATTTCATTTGCATGGATGGAACGTTCTGCTACTTCAAAAGCAAGCTTCTCTTCAGTTTCTCAGTCTCTTGTCCATACTCTCCTCTCTCTCTCTGCCACTTTCCCTACAGAGACTCTGAGAACTCACTGAGATTCTTCTGTTCACTATTTTTTCTTTCTCTTTCCCTTCAAATTAATTAATTAAGTGCACATTATGAATTTATTAATTACTGGCTTAAATATTTTTTATATTTAATTATATTTCATAGAAAGAAAAAGATACTAATTAATTAAGTACTCAATTGAATATAATATCCATCGGTTCATGCATGGATGGTGATTGATGCATAAAAATTGCAATTATGAATCTACATTTGTAAAGAATATGGATGGTGATTGATTCATATATATAAATGGCAATTATAAATCTATCTCACGCTTGCCGTTACTATTAACGAGTTTATCAAAACCCCACATGGAATTTCTGACCGGCTAGGCTAATTATATTCCACTTGACTTGACTAGGTTGGGATTTATATATATATATATATATATATATATATATATATATATATATAGCTATGCAAACCTTTGCATTCGAATTCTCCGGCTCCAACATATGTGCATATGTGGGGCTTTCATGTTTCTTTTTCATATTGTATAATGTATCCAAAAATTGATTTTGGATTTTGTAATTAGATGATATATAATTATTATGGTAAGTTTGCTCTGCTATTATATCATGAATAATAATTAAAGGCAACTCATTCATCATGTTCATCAATTAATATATTTTTCTATTTTAAAGTTTCGGGTTTGATTGATAATACTTAATAGAGATCAGAGTTTTATTTTTCATGATATTTTTCAATTTAAAACTGAATTAGTTGAAATTTAATAAATTTTTAATTACTGAATTAGAAAAGTAATCCTTTTTACATTTGTGATAATATAATAAACAAATTTCATCATATTGCTGAAAGTTATACTTTGAAAAGAATTCATGTTATTTTTTTGAAAGAGTTTGTTAATTGCAATTAATTCCCTTCTTAAGGTCAAGTTAAAAATTTCAATTTTTTTTCTCTTTCATTAGCTAGCTTACCTAGCAATGCTGTAGCTAAATTTTCATAATTATTCCTGCAAACTTTAGCTTCTTGCCTTATGGGCATGGCATGGACAAACAAGTTTGCATTAATATTTTCTCTTTATCCATAGCCATTGTGAAGAGAATTTCACATTAACCTCCTAAAGTTAATTAACGTGCTATAAAAAGAGAATACATATGCTCTTCTAAACAACACGAAAATGTACCAAACTACTCTTTCATAATTCATATTACTAAGCTTGCCCCCATGCAAATTTCAAAATAATGCCTTTTTAACATTAAAAAAAATAATGCATTTTAAACCCAAGATTTCCATTATAATTATTATTATTTGAAAATACATTATAATTAAAATCTATATTTTAAACCATTGAGGCTCTCTTGGTTGTCAAAATCGAATGGTCAAATTTGCATCACACGTGCATGTCATAAAGATGTAAGGTATTGATTCCACAACGTAAAGTCGAACAGACAAGTATTAAAAGTTCTGTATATAGTTATAAAGATCTTATTTTTTTTTTTGAAAGGGTTATAAAGATCTTATTAAAAAAAAATAAATATAAGGATAAATAATGGGGTGGAGATTTTTACACTCCACCAATTTATTTTCACACTCCATATTGACTTTCATTCAAATGTAAATGACCTTGATGTCCTCTATTTGAAATGAATTAATTTAATTAAGCTCTTTTACTACAAATTCCTTTTCTTTCCCAAATAATTTAATAATATTTAAAGAGTGTAAAATTTTTTCTCAGTAATAAAAAAATTGTAAAATTTTATAGTTAAATTAATTATGCTTTCTATAAGGTATTATAGACCAATTTATCATTTTATATGAAATATTTAGTCAACATTAATTTATGTAATATATGTTTTTTTATGTTTTATATTATTTTATATTTTTATATTATTTTCAAATTTATTGTTTGCCACAAATAATTATGTACAATTTTTTTTGGAACTGAATATATTTTTCATGGTTTTAATATTTAACAAATATAGAAGCTTAAAATAAAAATAGGGAAGTTAAAAATTTTCAAGAATATCTATCTAATGCAATAAATTTAATATTTTACGTTCTCTATACTTATTTCAGATATCACCACAATAAATATATTATTGCCATTAGTGTTACTACTATAGTTTGATTTAATTATATATATATATATATATATATATATATATATATATATATGCACTAAATAATATTCACTTCTTAAATAATATTTAAAAAT